>JAKVQR010000170.1:0-90321 GCA_030462915.1 Petasospora meyerae | reverse complement strand
AGGTGTGCGGATCGAAGATCCGCACTTTGTATGGTGTGGCCCGTGACCGACGGAGGCACTCTGAGCGTAGGCCCAAAAAATATCCGGGATCCGCCGGAGATGAGGAGTCAGGACTCAGGACTAAGATTTGAGGGCGTACGTAAAAATGAGCTCAGATCGCACTTTAGATTTTAGATCCTTTTATACTAACATTCCAAGGCAGACGATGATGAAGAGAATCATAGTGAAATGGTTTTCAAGAAGTTCACTTTGGGTTGACCTATGTCTATGAAAACGTGTTCACTTGATTTGCAATCCTCCCATGAGAAATTTCTAGAGATGAATTCACGCTCTCATGTACTATGACGCCCGACGTACCTTGGTGTCGGTTCTTCTATTGCCGTTCAAGCTTTACTTTCTCTTTCCACCACACAAAGAGCTCAACTTTTCTAGCAACTTGATTACCAATTGCTTATTGCTTAGCACAATTATCCTGATGTGAGGTATATAAAGAGCCGGACCTTCCCACCTCAAAGTGCTCCTTGATTGCTGTCTCTTTTACGATCAATCATCACATCATACACATCATACACACACACACCAACACATACACAGAATGTCTTCCACCACCGTTAACTATCCACACGAGTTCAAAGGTTTTGCCATCAGTGACCCATCTGAGTGGTCCCGTCCAAAGCTTGTCTCCTTTGAGCCAAAAAAGTTTGAGGATCACGACGTCGATATCGAGATCGAATGTTGCGGTGTCTGCGCTTCTGAACTTTTCACTTTGAAGAACGAGTGGTCCAAGGGTGAGTTGAAGTGTAAGTCCTCCAAATACGGACCAAAGACACAGTGTGTTGGTCACGAAGTTGTCGGAAGAGTTGTGAAGCTCGGTGAGAAGTGCACACAGTTCAAGATTGGTGACAGAGTTGGTCTTGGTGCTGCTGCTTCCTGTTGTACCGAGTGCAGCCGTTGTAAGTCTGACAACGAGCAGTACTGCCCACACAGAGTTTTCACCTATGATGCCTTCTACCCAGATGGTTACGTTTCCCAGGGTGGTTACGCTTCGCACGTCAGAGCTAACGAGGCTATGGTGTTCCCTATCCCAGAGAAGCTCGAGTCACACTTGGTTGCCCCATTGATGTGTGGTGGTTTGACAGTCTACTCTCCAATCAAGAGAGGTATCGAGGACGTTTTGGCCAAGGGTGAGAAACCAGTTGTTGGTATTATTGGAATCGGTGGTCTTGGTCACATGGCTATTATGATCGCAAAGGCCCTTGGTGCTGAGGTCACTGCCTTCTCCAGATCCAACGCTAAGAGAGAAGATGCTATGAAGATGGGTGCTGACCATTTTGTTGCTACAGGAGAAGAAGAAGGCTGGGCTCAGAAACACTTTGACAAGTTCGACTTCATCTTGAACTGTGCCACTTCTACAAACTTGGACCTCAGTGGATTCCTCTCCGCTTGTAAGGTCAACAGAAAGTTCATTACTGTTGGTTTGCCACACATTGACGAGAAGTTGGAGTTCTCTCCATTCTCCTTCTTCGGTTCTGGAAGTTCATTCGGTGCTTCTGTCTTGGGTTCTAAGAAGGAGGCCATTGAGTTGTTGGACTTGGCTGCTGAGCACAACTTCAGACCTTGGGTGGAGACTTTGGACATCTCTGAGGAGAACGTTTCCCAGGCACTCACAAGATTGGACAAGGGTGATGTCAGATACAGATTCACATTGACCGGTTTCAACAAGTTCTTCGGTACCGGTAAGTGAACTGGTAACATACGTTGCAGTTAATGAATAGATGATAGAAATTACGTCGCCTTGATATATGTATGACTAGTTTGATAATGTGGTGTACAACCATTCATAACTCCTTTCCCTCTTCCCCACTCAGACTAACAAGTTGTACTAGACTCTAGCCTCAAACGCCAAGATCCATGACTGACACGTCAGCGGCCCTACGTCTTGCTTTAACTTCCCAATATGAGATCTTCAAGGAGTTTGGGGTTTAGTAACATGCTAGTTTTAACTGCAAGATAAGAAACCCTCGTTTATACCCTGTCGCAGTTTATCCGTCAACTTCTCTCCGCCAATATCCGTAATCCGGGGTTGGAGATCAGAAGTTCTAGAGGCTACAGCGAGGGTTGCTGTCTGAATTTGAGTGATCAATCGATTGAACAGCCTCAGGATTAGATAGATCACAGCATAATCAATCCAATCTGTAAGTGGACGATGGAAAAATCCAGGAGGCATGTCACCTATTAGTTCTATCTACCATGTCCAATGTCATCAAGAATCAAGACCAATCGCCCGAGCCTTACAGCACCCTTTACCCCACATTGAAAATTAAGCTTTGATTAACTTTCGCAGTTTTTTTGAGGTGTCCACCATGTCAGTTTATATCTGCACAGCGAACATCAGCTCACGTCTTCATGACACGTATATAAGGCGTCTGTTCTTCCTCTCTTCAGCATTCGGACCTCACTCCCCTCCAGTCGCTTTTTACTGCCCATTCAAGCAACATCACAAACAATGTCCACCACCACCGTCAACTACCCACACGAATTCAAAGGCTTCTCAATCAGTGACCCCTCGGAGTGGGACCACCCAAAACTCACCTCCTATGAACCAAAGAAGTTTGGCGATCATGACGTTGACATTGAGATTGAGTGTTGTGGTATTTGTCACTCCGATCTCTTTACTTTGAAGAACGACTGGTCTCACAATGAATTGGATTGTCTCTCTTCCGCTTATGGACCAAAGACTCAATGTGTCGGCCATGAGATCATTGGTAAAGTTCTCAAGGTTGGTGACAAGTGCACTGAGTTTCAAGTTGGCCAGAGAGTTGGCCTGGGTGCGGCAGCCTCTTGCTGTACTGAGTGCAATCGTTGCCAAGATGACAATGAACAGTACTGTTCGCACAGAGTGAGTACATATGCCTCACTTTACCCAGATGGGTATGTCTCTCAAGGTGGTTATGCCTCTCATGTGAGAGCCAAAGACGCCATGGTGTTCCCAATCCCCGAGAAGCTTGAGTCTCACTTGGTTGCTCCGTTGATGTGTGGAGGTTTGACTGTGTATTCCCCAATCAAGAGAGGCATCGAGGATGTGTTGGCTAAGGGGAAGAAGCCAGTTGTTGGTATCATTGGTATTGGTGGGTTGGGACACATGGCTATCATGATTGCCAGAGCCCTTGGTGCCGAGGTCACTGCCTTCTCCAGATCAAGTGCTAAGAAAGAGGACGCTATGAAGATGGGAGCCCATCATTTCGTTGCTACTGGTGAAGATGAAGGCTGGGCTCAGAAGCAATTTGACACTTTTGACTTCATCTTGAACTGTGCCACTACTACCAATTTGGACTTGAGTGGGTTCCTATCTGCTTGCAAAGTCAACAGAAGATTCATCACTGTTGGGTTGCCTCCTGTTGATGAGAAACTGGAGTTCACCCCGGTGTCATTCTTTGGTTCCGGTAGTTCCTTTGGTGCCTCAGTATTGGGATCCAAGAAGGAGGCTATTGAACTCTTGAACTTGGCAGCTGAACACAAGTTCAGACCATGGGTTGAGACCTTGGACATCAATGAGGAGAATGTTTCCAAGGCACTCACAAGATTGGACAAGGGAGATGTGAGATACAGATTCACTTTAACCGGGTTCCATAAGTTCTTTGGTACCGGTAAGTGCTAAGTACTAGCCACAAAGTTTTGCAGTTGATGAATAAATGGGGGGAATCAAATAACTATAAACCGGATTCATTAGACTTTGTAGATAGTGTTACTTCTTAACCTCACACTCAACCAGTGTCTTCTGATACTTTTGTTTCAGGGCGACTTCCGTGTTGATGATCATGGAACCAGCAGGGATTCTCGTCTAGAAACGAGGACGAAGTTTGATGGATGTGAGAGGAATAGTGTACTCCTTTGATTCCGGCTGGTTAAGGATGCTTGAGATGGAGACGAGAACGTCCTGATAACGTTTGTCCTCGGTGGGTATGAATGAGACTCGTGGCTCGTAAATGAGACGTGTAAGCTGAGGAGCATCAAACTTCACATTGGTAGAGTATGAAGGTAAATTGGAGACGTAATCTCGTACGTGAAGTGTAAGTAGATTTGGACATCTGATCAACGATTTGGTATCTGGCTTTTTTACATCACTCTGTAGAGTATAGCCGAGTGAAGTTTTGGGACACATCGCAAACCATTCAAATCTCACTAACCTCTCAAAGGAGCTCAAATCAAGGAAGACATTTGGCACGTATTTCAGTGTTAGTTGCTTCATCCATCTAGCGTTGCTCTCGTAATGCCACAGTGCCTACTTGGTCAGCTGGACGTTCATGTCGTGGTGATGACCTCTGCAAGTAGGCCAGTCAGTTCCCTTGCGGTAAACGGGCATAGGTAAATCTGGACCCACACCGAACTGCAGCATACCCTAGATGGTGAGGTGTGTATGGCGGTTCTGTAGTCCGTCTGACGTTCTTCTCTGCCAGAGATGCTCCAAGTTGATGACCGGGAGGCAAGAGTGTCTGTATAGATACACCACAACGTTCGAAAGTTCATCACGATCAAAGCTGCGGAGGTCCACATAGTGATTGAACACTGGAACTTCCTTTGATAGGCCTATTCTCGGCGGAGGAGGCATCTGATAATAACGCAGAGCGTTTAATTCCGGTGGTGTAGCATCAATAAGGAGGTTTCTCAACGACTGGCCTTTGAACACGAACTGGTTGTACGTCCATGAAATGGGCCTGTCAACGTAGACATGGTGTCTCGTCTTCAACCAAGACATGAGTTTCCTTGTATAACTGGTTTCCTCCTGCATCAAATGCTGATCAACATATTCAACAGACTTGTTAGCAGCAGTTTCCTTGATGATCGAGCTAGTGTAGTTCCAATGGGGACCCCTGTAATCTGATTTACCGTGTATGGCGTACATGAAGAGTGCTCCTTTGCGGCCACACAGAGTTTTGATAGCTGTGAGCGAGGGAGATGTGTCCACAGTACTGGATTCTGGACTATCATGGCGGTAAATGGGACAAATGACCACAGAGTTGCCATCGATGTAGCCGTATCTGATTTCTGCAAGGTCCCGGTGACACTCCAGGTCCTCGATGAACATTGAATAGTGATGCTTGAGATAGATCACTCTCAGTTCAAATTTTGCAGTAGCAGAAACCCTTGAATTGAGCGAAAACAAGGTACAGCCAGCATTTGCGAGGGTGAGTAGCTGCCTACCGATGTCATCATGTTCGAGCTCACTGTAATCGGCATCGGTGAGCAGCTTGATGTGCTTAGTATAGTGGATTGGGGCAGTTTGGATGCACTGTACAAAAGCATCTAATTTGGATGCCATCAAGAGCGCCTTGAGAAGTTTCATTTGATTGAGATTAAACTGGGTGTCATGATCAAGAACCTTTCCGTCTGATATTGCTACCCAAGCACTCAACACTGTCTGCTCATGAGTCTCTGATGGCCTAAGGAGTTTGTCTGCATGATGATTGGACATGGTGGTGCGAGTAGGAAACCAATGATTTGTTGATCTTTCTGTCTGAAGCTCGATTATTCAAATAAGAAGGAGAAAATTTAGGAGATGTATAGCCTATATATGATTAGTTAATAATAATAATTGATAATGTACTAGTAGCTACTAGCAACTAGCAGTTTAGCTCGAGCGAGCGATTATCAATTGGGCGATCATTATGATGTCACGAAGTACGAACGGACCAGCTCGACAGCTGTTGAGTTGCTAATTATACAGCCATCCCGATTCCCGCGCGTTCTTATCATGATTGTTAATTTGGCTTGATTGAGGATCGTCGGAGAGCTTATCCACTCAAGAAGTCATCCTGATTCCTGAATATTAAGTCGGTTTGCGACGGTACCGGATTCATAAACTCTAAGTTCTTTGGCACCAGCAAGTGATTCCCCTCATGCTACATCTGGTCAAATGCAATTGTCGTGTATAACGAAGCCAATCATGTGTTAGTGCAATACACTCGTTTGAACTTTGAGATGTCTGACTTCACATCATCCAGTAGGATCTCGTACATCATCAGGTCTCCACCTGTTGTGGTTAGAAGCACATGGTCTCCACTCTTGGTGAACCGTACGCTCGTAAGTGTCTTTCCCGTTGATACTTTAAGTTTCGGTATCACTGCATCAATACTGAGATCCATAATCTCCAGGGTGTCCTCATACACGAACCCAATCTGTGTAGGATGCTCTGGACGCCATTGGACATCCATGATACCACTCGACTTGTATATGCTCATCAGGGGCTCTTCTGTGTTGCAGTCCCACAGGTACACCCTCCAATCCAATCCACTCGATACGAACAACTGTGGGAATTCAATGGAGGAATCCACACTGGTCACTGGTGCATCATGCCCTTGATACATGATCTCAATGGCATCGTTGTCCGCGTTGACCTTGTTGTTGAATCTCTTGACTTTGTAGATCTTACCGTCCTCACAACCAACGATGAGATACCCATGGTTTTTATGGAGATGTGTAAGACACCAAGGTGTCAATTCATCGTAGGCGATGGTGAGTGATTTGGGCACTCTCAGCTTCATGGGGATCTGCGAGGGTCTTGATAGGATCTGTGGGTCCCAATGGAGAATCTTACCATCTGTTGAAGCGGTGACGATGACGTTGGTGTTGTTCTCTTGGATCTGATCTAGACAGAATACCGGGTATGCATGTGTAGATGAGCTCACAGTGGTGCTGAGATACGGTAAACTGGAGGAAGACTGAAGGTCCCAGATGTGGAGTTTACCGTTGTAACCAGTAGCGTATATGAAGTTAGATTGGAACCTGGAGAACTGACACCTGATGATGGGAGTCTGAGCATCAAATTGGGTCTCAAAAGTGCGGAAGTTGGTGTTGTACACTATCACTGACTTGTTTGTAGAGATGAGAATGAGTTCAGGGAAGAACGGCGATGTGTCGATGCTCCGTACTGGGGAGTCGAAGTGTAGTGAGTTGATAGCGATGTATGGTTTGGACTCTTCCAGTGCTTGTTTCTTCTTTTGCTCGTATGTGAAGAGAACGTCCTGGTTGGAGTCTTCTTCAATGACTCTGTTGATCACTTTGAGGGACTTCGATAAGAATGCAGAGAGGACTGTCTCGTCCACCGTGTCGACCGGTGACGTGGTGTCATCATCCTCGGTGTTCTCTGCGTCACTTTCATTTGGAGTGTCAACATCTTTAGTCTCCTGTTCAGCAGTAGTTTCTATCTCCGAAACAGACTCCTCCTGCACCAGCTCAGTCTATGTGGACTTGTCATATGTGATGTTCTCCTTGGCTTTGAGTGCTATATCCACCTCGGTCTCTGTTTGAATGGAGATGGAACGATGTGCGGTCTTGGTGGTGCTAGTGTTGCTGTTGTACAGACTTTGACGCCTTGAGCTCCCCACAAGCTGATCCACCAATTGGTCAATGTCCTCTTTGTTCCCACTTGACACTGGAGATCTCGGGTCGTACTGTTGTGGAGTCGATGAAGCCGACGTGGAGGAAGACGGGGATGGAACTGATCCTCCGCCTGAACGGTATTGACGTTCTTTCTCCTCCCTCTGTCGTCTCAGTTCTGCAAGTCGCTGCTTCTTCGCCTCAATCTCCGATCTTCTGGACGACATTGGATACTGATGAGGAGTTCTCTTAGCGTGGTAGAGTTGTTAGAGATCTAACTGTTGCAGATGAAAACAAACATGAAGGGAAGATAGATGCTGCCCATACCAACACCCGTACACCAAAGACGCGCTTCCATCATCGAAACCGATTGACGCGTCGAGACAGTTGATGAAACTTACTTTGAAGACTTGAACATTTCTAGAGTGAAGGAGACAGTACTTAAAAGGCATTGCTATTGCGAATATGGAGGTGAATTTCGATGACATTCTCCAGGAGTTTGAGAGAGAAACGAGACCATCGTCTTTCAACTCCACAGAGTTGAAAAGGGCCGATCTACAAGAACTCACACAGGCATGGATCTCCGAAAGAATGTGTCCTGAATTGCTGGATTACAAAGAGAGTCTGATAGAGAGGCTACTGGAGAGAATACGACATCAGATTGAGTTCATTGAGATGAATTCCATCGAACTACAGACAGCAGAGAAGGACATCAAACTACAACTCATGGTGGTGGAGTCAGAGCTTGATAGAGTCAATTTCTTACTACGGTCATACCTCAGAACCAGACTCTCAAAGATTGACAAGTACACCGTATACATAAGAAGTTCAGAGGATGTGATCAAGAGACTATCACCGGAGGAGACTGCATACATGGAGAACCATTTTAAAGCTCTGGTTCAGTTGTACAACTCACAATTTCTTTCACAGATGCCCGAGCATCTGCAGGCTTTGGACGACACAAGTGGTGGACTTTCGATGATTGAGGAACCTGAATTGGACAAACCGGTCTTTGTGAAAGTGCTGGAGGATATCATGGAGAGCGTTGTGGTTGGTGATGAAGAGATAGACCTGATGGGAGGAAGCATATATCTGTTGCGCTACTCTGCCGTGCGCAGATATGTACTGGAGGGTAGAGCACAGCTGATCTGATAGAAGCACAAATGCATACGAACACCATTAGATGGGTAATTCCTTGGATCATGTAGAGGCTAGTGACTGAAGAGTGCTATGTTTGCGAACTCTCTTATAGACAAATAACAAAACCCGCACACCACACACAGAAACCTATAAAGACCGCACGAACATTAAACTGTCAATCATCCGTCAATATTCATCTCCTGCCTACCCAGAGATCTTCGCCAAAACGATCCTATCAAACTTCAGAAATACACAGAGAGCGAACACAATGTGGGCAGTCGCACTAGTGAAGATGATAGCAGCCACCATTGCCACGTCGATCCCCGTCTTGGGCTTTCTCCTATACAAGTTCCAGAACAAGTTGGTGTACCCCGCTGGGCTCGTTGACGGTGGTGGTAAAACCGATAGACCAGACAAATACGGGATGCCATACGAAGAGGTATTCTTGAAGACGTCCGATGGAGAGAAACTTCACACATATGTGCTTTTACAGGATGAGACGGACCCTCGATACACCAAGAAGACAGTGATGATTCTGTGCCCCAACGCGGGCAACATCGGCCATTCTCTACCCATCGTGGAGCTCTTCTATAAACAGATGCACCACAATGTCATTATCTACTCGTACAGAGGATACGGTGAGTCTACCGGATCCCCAAACGAAGTTGGACTCAAGATTGATGCAGACACAGCGATGAAGTACTTCCTTGAACATCCTCAACTCTCCAACACGGAGCTCGTCTTGTATGGAAGAAGTCTTGGTGGTGCCGTCGCCATCTACATTGGCAGCAAGAACTTCACACAGGTCAAGTGCATCCTTTTGGAGAACACATTCCTCAGCGTTCCAAAATGCATCCCACACATCTTCCCCTTCCTGGCCCGTGTAAGTTTCCTGTGTCATCAGATTTGGCCATCAGAATCAGACATCAAGAAGATTTCTCCCGATGTGGCCATGTTGTTCCTCTGTGCTACCGACGACGAGATCGTACCACCAGAGCATATGAAGAAACTCTACGAGCTGGCTCCAGTGACCACCAAGAGACGCATGGTGTTTGAAGGGTACCACCACAACGATACCTGTGTGGCCCCGGGCTACTGGGAGGCAGTAAAGGACTTCATCAATGCGAACTGATACAATATTCTTAGACTTAGAATGCAATAACATATATTCATGGCAAGTAGAGTAGAATCAACACCCAGCAGGACAGCACTCCATCTGTTCACCCAATACCCATGTCCGCAAACAACCGAAATGGCCTCCATGTCCACACTTCAACGTGAAAATGTTCAGCCCCCTGATAGGCTCGTTGCAGTAGATACACAAAGATCTCAAACCACACAACTCACAGAACCACGAACCAAACTGCTTGTTCTCTGGGTCTTGCAAATGTTTGGCCTTTGCCTGTTCGTTCACCACCAATCCACCACATTGTGCACAGTACCGTCTCACAGAAGTGGCATTGGAGGACATCTGCTTGATGTCTTCAAACTGGGACATTCTGATAACCCTGGTCATTGTGCTCCAGAACTTCAAACGTTGCAGATACTCCAAGTACTGGTATACGAACTCCTTGAGTTTCTGCGGTGGGTAGATGTTGTACTTGTCATTGAACAACAGAAGCAATGTACAGGTCATGATAAGGTCACCTTGACCACAGGCAAACTCCACGGCCTTTGAGATCATCATTCTAGGGGCAAATGGAGGAAGAAGTTCACCACTCTGGCTTGTTTGGTCCTGATCATGGTTCGTCAGTTGCTTGGTGAGCATGGACATTTGGGATTGCTTGTACTCCAGTGCCTGTTTCCCCTGATAGATAAAGGGCACTTGCGACTGGGTATATGGTCTGGCCTGTGAGATTGCTGATAGGGAGGATGATAGCGAGTACGTTGGGGATGCTGATTTCCCACCTGGGGAGGTCTCTGGGTTGAGGGCCATTTCTAGCCTGGAGCTGAGGTTTGACACTTTGCGACGCATTGGTGAGATGTGTTTGGGCAGCTCATCTGTGAACTCCACGGCTTCTTCATTGTCCCCAGTGGTGAGAAGGACACTGGACGACTTGCTGTTCTCCACTTCCTGTTGTGATGGTCTGATTGCGTCTGCCCATCTTAGCACTTCTGCTGGTTTCTCAGATTCAGATTCGTCTTCGTCTTCGCCAATCTCTTGGATTCCAGAGAACCTGTGTTTACTCAGTGAACTTCTTGGCTTGGTCTTGTCCACGAACGATGCCTCTTTGGAGCTGTAAGAGTTTGTGAAATCCGACAAGTCTGAGAGTGAAGGAGACTTCCCACCAACACTGAATCCGTTCGGGTTCGAAGGAGAGTAGTTGTGTATGCTGTCGGATCTCATGGAATCATTGTCGTCATCGGCAACGATAACGGTATCAGAAGAAGGTCGTAACAGCTCTTTCTTATTGTCCTCCAATTTCTCCTCCCATATCAGACTCTCCTTGATGACGTTCCATGTCTGTGAGTCTCTATGGTTACCCACTTGTGTAGCGATTCCGGCATTGATCTCACAACTCTCCACCAAATCAGCACTGGAGTCAAAAGTGTAGTTGTCGGTGAGGAACTTCAACACATCCATACTCTTCATGACAGGGATATGGACAGGGACCGCCATGGGATTGGCCACTGCACGTGAAGATTGGACAGTGTGATGTATACTGTGGTTATGCGAGTGGCCTCTTGTCAATGATGGTCTCATTGGTGGACCAGTGTTGGTTCTCGACACACCAGGACGAGGACTTGGTTGTTCGTTGATGGATTGGAGAGATTGGGAGAACTGTGATGTTGGCGAAGAGGACATGCTGTTGAACAAAGAAGGTTGTGAATCTGAGTCTTTTGCACTTTCAGAGTAAACCAATGGCTTCTTATCCTGATCGATGAACACCAAGTCGTTGTTAGGTGCCCATGTTACTGCACTAAGCGGTAAGTTATCCACTGCGTAGGGCTGAGCTAGCAGATCTTGTACGACGAAGAACTTGTCCTTTGAGCACGACCAAAGGTGGTGTTCATCACGGAAACTTAGACCTGTGACTTGTGCCTGGTGGGATGCTAGAGTGTACACCGGGATGTACTTTCTCCGTAGTGAGTACACCGAGACAGTGTAGTCGTTCTTCAAGAAACTGACGGCGACCTCAGCGTCTTTGATGTTTGTGGTGATCTGCGAAGGTTTGAACACCACTTTGCTTACTGCGTTGGTACAGTTGATGACGTACTCGGGTGCTTTTGTATCACTTGAGTTCATGTTCCACATTTGGACCTGTTTGTCTCTTCCTCCACTGACGATGTAGTCCAAGTCCGGGTGCCAGTCTAACGTCAGACCAGGACCAGTGTGTGCATGGAATCGACGTTCACAGAGGGTGTGTGATCTCAGGTCCCATTTCAGAATCATTCCGTTGTCATAGATGGCTGCGAGTTTCTTGTTGTGGAAAGGTGAGAACTGTAGGCATCGTACGGCATCACTACTCCCCGCCATCGACAGCACTGCCTTGTTGGAAGATGATCTGAGATCCCACAGCTTGATGATACCATCCTGGCCTCCTGAGACCAATGAGTGAGGGTCCAATGGGCTAAGGGAGATGGAGTTCACGGCTCTTTGGTGGTCGCTCAGCTTGGACATGAGTTTCTTTCCTGAGCCTTTGACTCCTAGTTTGAAGATGAGGATGTTTCCAGTGGTTGTAGAAGCTGCCACGAGTTTGGAGTTTGTCTGGTAACCGGCTTTAACATCGAGGAATGATCCATACGGCCACTTGGTCTTCATCGTGGTGGCACCTTTGATCAGCTCTTCCTATACGGTGATTCCATTGACTGTCTTCAAAACTTCCAAGGAGTTTCTTCCAGCGAGAACAACGTTATCATGTGTGTCTGAGCCATTGAGTTTCGTGAATCCAACGATTTCAAAAGGTGCTTTGTAATGAGATCCTCCAAATTGTGATGGGATAGAGTACTCGTGCTGTGAACCGATGGCATTGTTATTGTTACCGAAGTATGGCGAGGACTGTTGTGGGGTAGGAGAGTACCGTCCCAAGGGGGTAATACTAGGAGTCCGTGAATGGATTGAGCCTGCAGAACCTGAACTTGCATCCTTTGTATTGCCGTCCTTGCTGCTGTTGTTGTTTCCTGGAGAGGTGTTCCCGTAGATATTGAATGCGAATCTGGCTAGCGAGTTGTTGGGTCTGGAACCCTGCGATGAACTCAGCTGGTGGCCGTTATCCCAGGACATTGGGTGGTTGCTCGACTGTCTGAAGGAAGGATTTATACGGTGATTGACAACAAAAGTACCTGAGAAACACACACAAGATAGTGATAGTAGGTAGATTGGAAGAGGTCCGGTGTTTGTTATGAGCCCTGCCACAGAAAAACCCGCACACCACCCCTCCGCTCCCTCAACGACGACGAAACTCCCATGAAAATTTTCCACCAATTAGGAAAGCCAAACACCGCAAAACCTCCACAAAATGCCTGGATTTGGTCTCTTTTCAGCAGCAGAGAAACACGTCTCTACGACCCCCTTTTAATCTTTAATTTTTTTTGCATACACACACAATGTCTGAGGAATTGAACCAGGCCACCAAGGACCTCTCACTCGAGGAGCAGAAGACACAGAGCTCCGACTCCACCGTGCTCACCGACGCTGAGAAGCCAGAGCTCAAGCACCCTCTCAACACCGGCTGGACCTTGTGGTACACCAAGCCACAGAGCGACAAGTCCGAGTCCTGGGCCGACCTTTTGAAGCCTGTGATCACTTTCCACACCGTCGAGGAGTTCTGGGGTATCTTCAACTCCATCCCACAGCCATCCGAATTACCCCTCAAGGCAGACTACCACTTGTTCAGAGAGGGGATCAAGCCAGAATGGGAAGACGTTGCCAATGCCCAGGGTGGTAAGTTCACATACTCCTTCAAGGACAAGAAGAACACCGACCTCAACGACATCTGGCTCAGATCCTGTTTGGCTTTGATTGGTGAGACTATTCAGGACGACGAAGACGAGGTCAACGGTGTTGTGATCAGTGTTAGAGGCTTTGCTTACAAGGTTGGCTTGTGGACCAAGTCCTGTGACAGAAGCAAGTTGTTCAACTTGGGTGACAAGTTCAAGAGAGTTGTCAAGTTGCCAGACAACGAGTTGATCGAGTTCTACACCCACAAGGACGCCGAGACCAAGGGTGCTAAGCCAATGATGATGATCTGAGATTGTTGTTGTGGTTAATGTACGCATTCTACGATGTCAAATGAAAGATGTAGTTATCAAAAAGCATAAAACTGTTTATAGATAGTAGTTATACATACATACAGAGAGATCACAGCATGAGCAGGGCAGCGACAAACACCAGGCCTGAACCAAGGGTGCTCTTCACAGCCAATGCACCGTTTTCTGTCACTGTGATCATGTTGTTAGTCTTGACAACACCGACAGAGCCACTGATGGTACCCAATCCAACGGATCCGGCAGATGGGGTCGCCACTGTGGAGTACATGGAGGTGAACTTCTGGGAGTAGGTGGTTTGCACTGTGGCAACACCACCATCAGAATACGTCACGGTGACCCAGATGGATGTCCATGCAGACGATGTGATGTACGTGGTTGTCTCGTCGGAATATGTGTATGTTGGGTTGGCGGTGGTTGTAGCGGCGTTCACTGTCAGGTCTGTGGTTGTACGCCCGTTAGTGAGATTCTCTCCCTGTGTGGTGTCAGTGGAGGTGCCAGTCTTGGTGGATGTTGTACGGGTAGCAGTACCAGTGGTGGCACCGGTTGTGGTTCTCCCAGTGGTTGTGGTGGTGAGCGCAGCAGCAGCGACACCTGGGGTAGTTGTGGTGGTACCAGTTGTAGCAGTACCAGTTGTAGCAGTACCAGTTGTAGCAGTACCAGTTGTAGCAGTACCAGTTGTAGCAGTGCCAGTGGTAGTAGTTACCGCAGCGGCAGCAGCACCAGGAGTAGTTGTAGTACCAGTGGTGGTGGTGACAGCAGCAGCAGCGGCCGCAACAGGCGTTGTGGTGTCTGATGTGATTGTCTGTGTGAGTGTCACTGTAATGGCCAGATCATTTGTGGTGGTGATGACCGTTGTGTAGGTGGTCAGAGCATTTGCTAGGGCAACGAACGCTGTCAGAAGCACAATGGGACTCTTCATTGGGAGTGTATGTGTATGTGTAGTGTAGTATCTGGATGGGAGTTGGTGTGGTGTGACTGAATGTGTCTTGTGAGTGATCAACAGTAAGATGGAGAGAGAATAAATTCACTACTACCTCAGGAAAAGAAGACAACTCTGCTTTATATCAAGATAAGAGCTCCAGTGACGCGTTTGCGGTGAACAAGTG
Organism: Petasospora meyerae; assembly: GCA_030462915.1. Lineage (NCBI taxonomy): Eukaryota > Fungi > Ascomycota > Saccharomycetes > Phaffomycetales > Wickerhamomycetaceae > Petasospora > Petasospora meyerae. Next base: position 75,487 of record JAKVQR010000170.1, on the reverse strand, counting down.
AAACACAATCCGTCTTGAGCTGTTTTCCCTTGAAGCTTGTTGTGAAATCCGTGTTGCGCCAAACAGAGAGCGTGCGAGGACAACGAAAGTTAACTGGTGGGAGATGCGAGATGTGTTAATTCAGAGTTTTGCACACACTGGTGAAACTCTGTTTGCTGCGTGGCTGCTAATAGAAAACGCTGCTGGTGAGTCCTTTGTTGCTCCTCCAAGTTCCACCTCGAGGCTCAGAATTCTCTTCTCGTGCTGCACCGTTTTTTTTTTCTTCCCTTCCTCTCAGCTACACAGCCCTTCCCACATGTTTTTTTTTTCTTTTTTGATTTGATCTACGTTTCCGCGAACACGTCCTGTGTAGCTATTTTGAGCCACCCGCTCAGGTCTGCAGAATTGCAGAATTCCAGAAATGTTGTCGCTATCAGCAGCTGCCATATCGGAATTGGTGGAAGGCACAACTCCAACACGCCTCTGGATAGCTTTCTATACTGGCGGCTAGCTCGTTCAATTGCACAACAGACTAGCTACGATATGCCTGACGGGGAAGGGGACCAGCCTAAGCCAGGTGATGCCGCTCTTCCGGCCAAGCAGCCACGCCAGACCTCGCTAACAAGCTCCTACAACTACAACAACAACAACACGCAGCAACTGTCAAACACGCTCAACTCACACGCTACAAACACATAGGGAAACGATCTCTACTCCACCACATCCTCACTGAACCATCACCCTAACAAGCCCTCTTCAAAGCGGAAGAAACCGCCACAGTTGCAACAGCGGCCATTGATCCAGAAGGCCCCTTCATATAGCTTTGCCAGTGCTGCCGGTCCTCAGTCCAGGTACATATACTCTGTGGATGACGATGCCGATGAACTTGAATTGGATCTCGAAAGGGAGTATATGGAGGGTTACAACGATGGACTCAGACACAGATACAAGAAGTCCACCAAGAACCTCAGACAGCTGAACGATTCGCCCAGTAAGGAAGATTTGACTAACATCGCCAGTAATGTGAAGCAGAACCTCCTCAATGCCGACTCAGGTTTGAGAAGGCTGGAAACCAGAGAAGGAGACACCATACACAAACACCATTTCAACGATCTGGCACCTCGTGTCTCCTAGGGTACTGCTACTGCTACACCGCACATGCATGCTGTCCCTAACTTTGGTGATGGGTACGATGAAGAAAATGATCTTATCTATTCGGGTCCTAACGCTGATGATGAACAGGATCAGGGACAAGATCAAGCATATGAAGAAGATGGAGATGGACCAGTGGAAGAGTACGACGAAGGAGATGACAACGGAAACGATCATGACTCAATAAGTTCCCAAGAGTCATTCACACTCAGAGCTCGTCAGGAAGCCATCAACGAAACACATCCTTTCGGTGTCAAGATCTGGAAACCTGCATTGTACAAGAAGGAACGTTCTGTTGAAAGAGCTGCCGATCAGGATCTTCATGACTCAGGTGCTGTTCGCAAAACCATTGGCTGGGAAGTTCGTCTCACCAACTCTATCTGGTCATTCACGATTGGTTTCATGCTCAACATACTCTGCTTGTTTGGATCTGGGATACTGATCCTCACTGGTTCCACATCTTACGCAAAGGTTATGTTCAACTTGGGACAATACCTCATGTTCCCCTTTGGTAAGATTGTGTATCTCAAGAGAGACCAGAACTACCTCAGTGAGGACAGATACGAGGGCACTTCATTTGGAGAGTATGAAAGATGGAGAGATGAAGACCGCAACAAACTTTTCTTCTCATCTGCATTCTCTCAAGGTAATGGTACCGCTATTGAATCACCACTCACACCTTCACTACCACCAACCAACAACAACGAAAACACAATCAACAGTCAACGTATCCCACCTTTGGCAAGACTTGAGTCTACCAATACCCCTAATTTGACACCATCCATCACAGACCAACAAGGTAACAACAACACCAATGATGATGGAATGGATGACGATGACGATGACGATGACGATGATCCAATCAAAACAAGATACTTTGGAAGAGGACAATGGACTTTGGGAAGAGTTGTGTTTTACATTTATTTCTACCTCATCTTGGGACCACCATCACTTATAGTATGGCTCGCATGTTGGCTTGGTGTCATCACAATTCCAATGGCTAAGGTTATCGCTACATTGAACAACCATTTGAGACGCCATCCACTGGCCATCTTCTACAAGTACGACAGCATCCTACCTTCGGAAAGAGTGAAGGACTCCAACATCCTCATTTGCACATACAGATCTTGTGGTTTACACTATTACAAGTACACCGTGGATGGTACCAACGTGTTTTTCATCAACCTTATGGCAGTGGTCATATGCACGATTGTGGACTTCTATCTCATCAAGGAATACCTGGAATGGGACACCATCTTGACCAATGAATCTGTCATCTTTGCATTCTGCCTATTGTCGATCATCCCATTGGCATACTTCATCGGTCAGGCAGTTGCCTCCATCAGTGCTCAGTCTTCTATGGGTGTCGGTGCAGTGATCAACGCATTCTTCTCCACTGTGGTGGAAGTGTTCTTGTACTGTGTTGCTCTCAACCAAAATAAGGGAAGTCTTGTGGAAGGTTCCCTCGTGGGATCTATTCTTGCTGCTGTTTTGTTGCTTCCGGGACTCTCCATGTGTGCTGGTGCCTTGATCAGAAAGACACAGAGATACAATCCAGCATCTGCCAGTGTCTCGTGTACGATGTTGTTGTTCTCGCTATGTGTTATGTTTGCACCAACAGCATTCCACCAGATCTACGGTACCTATGAGATCAAGTGCACCCCGTGCACTTTGACCGATGGTGTATCTGTTCAAAGTTCTACCTGTCAAACTTGCCGTTTCTTCCAGCCACCTTTACAGATCAACGATTTGTTCATCCACATCTTGAAACCATTCTCAGTGGTTTGTGCAGTGTTGCTTCTGTTGGCATACACCGTTGGGTTGTGGTTCACACTGCGTACCCACGCAGCATTGATTTGGCAAACACCAATCACAGAATCAAGACCAAAGATTTTGACAGCACAGTCCACGGAGAATGTCCAACCTCAACTCTCTGTTCAACAATCACAGACACTTACTGTCCATGAGGATGCAGCAGGTGGTGCAGGTGGCCATGGTGGACACGATGCACCAAATTGGTCAAGATCCAAATCTACCATTGTGCTTCTTGGTGCTACTCTTTTGTATGCCATCATTGCTGAGATCTTGGTTGATTGTGTTGATGCTGTGTTGGCTGATTTCCCAATTGATCCAAAATTCCTTGGTATCACCATCTTTGCCCTTGTTCCAAACACCACTGAGTTCCTCAACGCTATTTCCTTTGCCACTCACGGTAACGTTGCATTGTCGATGGAGATTGGTTCTGCATATGCCTTGCAGGTTTGTCTCATTCAAATCCCATCGTTGGTGCTTTACTCTTTGTTCTTCATCAATCCGGAGAGTTTGAACACATGGAACGTCAAGGATAAGATGTTCACACTGATCTTCCCTAACTGGGATGTGATTGCCTCTGTGGTGAGTGTTGTTTTGTTCACTTACATCTACGCTGAGGGTAAATCCAACTACTTCAAGGGATCTATGTTGATCCTGATCTACTGCATTGTGATGATTGGCTTTTACTTCACAGGTGTGATTGAGTCCAAGGGCTTGCACATGTTCGGACAGAGCTTCACTATTATGACATGATATTATTTACTCATACTTACACACACACACATACATTACAAGTTTTCTGCATTTGCCAATTGTTCCTGTATCCATGCGTGCTGTTTCGGGTAGTGTTTCTCAGCGACTTTTGGATGTGATTTGAGTCTGTTGAGAAAGACAGAGAATCCGACTGGTTTGGTGGAATCGACCTGGAATTGGAAACCAATTTTGTTGTGTGTTCTTGTGGAATCACGTTCTTTCACCAGTGCCAGAGACTCCTCACTTACAGGTATACTTTCCTTGTGACAGTCGATGTTGATCGTCTGGAAGAAGGAGATGGATAGACGATCGCCTTGTCCCGGTGGAGGAGTGAGTACTCTGTGGACAGTGGAGACACACACTGCTTGGGTAATGAACTCGAGAGTCATTCCAACGGCGAATACCAAAGTGTCTTCGATTGGAGGGACATCGATCCATTCACCGGTAAAACTTTTGACTTGGAGACATGAATGGTGAGAAGCCTGGTAGATGAGTGTGAGGAAGTCGTTATCTCTGTGCTCTCCTACTCCCTGTGACTTGTCTGTGTTGAACTCTGTTCCCTGGAATTCCTTTTCAACACGATTCACATCGTCAGCTTGGGATTGGAGGTCTGGATACTTGATGATCTTGAGCTTAGCCTGTTGGACTTCTTTGAAGAATTTGGACTCCAAAGTACCGGCTCTGATCCCGAGACACTCCTCGATGAGTCTTGTGAGTTGTCTGGAGAGCGATGAGAGCGTGTCGATGTAACTGGAAACCACTGGCTAGAACTGTGGGAGTAGTTCTTTGCTGGGCCACATGTTTGGTCCCTCGATGTTCTTGTATAGTTCTTCGTCTGAGTGGACTTGTGGCTCTGGTAACTCTGTAGCAAACTCCACTTGTTCTCTCCAATCAACGTTCTTTGCAGTGATCTCATCGCCAAGTCCATTGTAACCAAGGAAGTGTTTCCCGTTCACCATGGCGATTTTGTCCTTTTCATGTTGCGGGATGTTGAAGAACTTCAACGATTGGTCTTTGATCTCCTAGAATGTCTCATGAGGGAGAACGTTTGAGAGATAAAAGAAGCCGTGGTGGAACAGGGCGTCTCGTAGTTGTTCGAGGAATTGTGGCTTCGTCTCCGAGTTGAGAGCGAGGGAGAAGTCTATCAGGGGGATGGTAGGGGTGGCCATTGAGGACTGTTTGATTGTACTTCAGTAAGCAAGAGCAATAGAAGTTGGGAACAATCGGATTGCTTCTCTTATATCTGTCCAACTCCAAGTGGTGACTAATTTCAACATGGTGTGATGCTTTGTGGAGATGGAGAAACTGTGGCGTCTTGTTTGGCTATAGAAGAGGTAATAACGATATCACGTAACCAGAATTGTGCTAATCTGCAGGATAAGGGAGATATGTTTGATTCGACCATAAGTGATTCAATCATGTGAAAGTAGTCAATACCTAATATATATATATATATGTGAGTTTGTATACCACATACTTTTCACTATATCACCACTCACTCTTATCAGCGTGAACTACCAAAACCTCCCTCCGAATAGCTCGATTCGCGTCAAATAATTCCACACCAAAACGCGTCAAAATTTTGGTTCTCACGCGACGGGCCAGAGAGAGAGAGAAAAACCGGGACTTCACGCGTTTCTGTTGGATGGCGAAAGGGAGGTACTTGAAAGATGGGACTGAGTGTACACCATAGCGAATCTGATAACTTTGCACCCAAAATCTGAGGAATTCTGACTATGGAATAGCCCACTCAGGCGACTCAGCCCACACAGGCAACACAGGCCAACTTACTAGACTCACTTTCACAGGAGAACATCGACTCCAATACGGTGTGTCGGCTGATCTGCACCACTGGTCAACTCAGACAGATCGATTTGAAACCCAAAAAGAACAACACAGTGCGGGAATGGACTTTTGGGAGAAATGCCAACTGCGATATCACATACACCGCTACGTCGAGGTTGAGTAATCGTCATTTCAAGATATGGGCCGGAGACGGGAGAAACGTATTGATCCAGGACACAAGTACAAACGGCACATGGGTGAATAAGCAGAGGATTGTGAAGGGCCAGAACTACATATTGAACCAGGGAGACGAGATCAGTGTGGGGATCGGTGTGCCCAAGGACGTTGTGAGGTTCATCGTGTTCTTCCCCAACACGAGGGATACGAATGATGACTGTGATGAGGGGATCCACAAGGAGTTCTCCATCAAGGACGAAGTGGTGGGACAAGGTGCGTTTGCCATTGTGAAAAAAGCAGTGGAGAGAAGCACCGGGAAGACGTTTGCAGTGAAGATCATCAGTAAGAGAAAGATCATGAACAACACAGAAGGTGTGGCCAGAGAGTTGGAGATTCTGCGACGTCTTGATCATCCGAATATCGTGAAGTTGAGAGGGTTCTACGAGGATGACGACAGTTACTACTTGGTGATGGAGTTTGTCAGTGGAGGAGATCTCATGGATTTCGTCGCTGCACATGGATCAGTCGGAGAGGACGCCGCTAAGGAGATTTGCAGACAGATCTTGGAAGCCATCAAGTACGTCCACTCTCTGGACATCAGCCACAGAGACTTGAAACCGGACAACATCCTCATCGCACAGGACGACCCAGTGGTGGTGAAGATCACAGACTTCGGACTGGCCAAGATCTCTGACTCAGGAACGTTCATGAAGACCTTCTGTGGAACATTGGCGTATGTGGCACCGGAAGTCATCGATGGAAGACACATCAAGAAAGCCGATGCAGACAAGTATTCGAGTTTGGTGGACATGTGGTCTCTCGGGTGCCTCTTGTATGTGATCTTGACTGCTCATCTGCCGTTCAGTGGGAGTACACAGGACGAACTTTACAAGCAAATACGACGTGGATCGTACCATGAGCCTCCATTGAAAGAAGCCGGGGCATCACCACAGGCAAGAGCGTTCCTGGATGCCCTGTTACAAGTGAATCCCAAACAGAGGCTCACCGCTGCAGCTGCGTTGAACCACCCATGGATCCAGTCCAGTTCTCAGTTGGGCTCATAGATATCACTCTCGCAGTCCCAATCACAGCAACAGAGACTCGAAACAGAGAGGAAGTTGTCACAGTTGGAGTTGGCACAGAAGGAGATACAGGATAATGATAAGGACGAAGAGATGAAGCAAGAGGAAGAGCCTGTGTTCAAAGTACCTTTGCCACCACTCCCGACAAACAAGCAAATCAAATCGTCACAGAACAGCTCACAACCACCACAGAAACCTACACCCGTTGCACCTAAAGAGGAGAAGGTCCTCTCGGTCATCCCAGAAGATCAATCATTTGACCGTACGTCGCTCATTGAACACAATGCTGTGGAGGGAGAACAAGAAGCCAACGAACAAAAGCTGCCAACTACACCAACACCACTGTCGATCCCTTCATCCCAAGCACCAACAGGAACACGGTTCACTTTGGTTCCCAAACCGAACAGGTACATCAGATCCCCCATTTTCATCCCGCAGGGTATGTCTCCTTTCTTCATCGGGAGACTCAACGTGTGCAATAAGAGGATCGTGGAGGATAGAATGTCCAAGATCCACTGTGCCTTCACCAAGAAACGTCATCCAGTGGGTAACTCGCTGTATGAGTCCCCTGCTCAAGGTCTGGAGGATATCTGGTTGTTGGACTTCAGTACCAATGGGTGCTACATCAACGGACAAAAGATCGGGAAGGGTAAAAAAGTTCTCGTGTACCACGGAGACGAAGTGATGCTCTTCAATGACGTCACAAAGAAGGAGACACTGGCCTTCACAGTGCAAATCAACGACCCTACAGGTTTGTTCAACGGAGGTATGTTGGAGGACACAGAGACACCAAGACCGATCCAGCAACAGGACGACTACGAGGCACAGTTGAAGTCTAAACTGAACCAATTGCAAGCCACATTGTCCCAGAAACAGGCAGAAGGGTTATGGAACCCGGGAACTATCCCTAAGTCCCACCACCAGACTGTTGATGCTACCACTATACAAGAACAGCTGTCGAAGAAGAGAGCGGTGGACGTGTCCGGACAAGACTCGAGACAGGTGAAAAGAGCAGCATTGGACAAGGGAGACGCCAACTCAAGTTTCCAGACGGTTCTTAGATGATCAAACTGCCACAAAAAATATATAACAGACTGTTGATGTAAAAGTATTCTTACGTAGTGTGGAGTGTGCGTTACGCAGCCCGCGTTCCAGCATCCGTCAACATTCAATTTCGTACCAAAACAAACCCGCTGATCTCCTAAAGTGGACAGCACATACAAACAGAGGACACAATCACAGCGCTATAGACGATACCAGGATGGCTGAGAGTGTCGGTTCCTCACAGATGGGCGGCAACTCGACGTCGACTTCGGCGTAAGTCTTCTCTAAGTCTTCTCTACTGTGGACTTCAGCCCTTCCAGTTTCAGGATACTAACTAAGGTAACAGCGTCAATCCGGCACTGTTCAAGCTGAAACTGCTGGACTCGCTGAAGAACAACAACTACGACCAGATCAGATCACACATTGTGTCAATTGAGCGAAGCGGTTCTGAGTACGATGCATTGTCGTTGAAGAATTTGGTGTTGAACCTCGCAGTTCAGGTGGCCTCACCGAAGCTTATCCACAGATTGCTCCATGATGAACAACTAGCCATCGATATCAACCACCAAGATAGTGATGGAAACACAGCATTGCACATTGCTGCTGCCAACAACAGGCTTGATGTTGCACAGATTCTTTTGAGAGATCCTCGAATCAACGACACTTTGCTCAACGATGCCATGAAGCAACCTATCGATCTCGCAAAGGACCTCAACATGGTAGAGTTGCTACAATACGAAAGAGCCAAGTACGTCGAAAGAATCGCCATCCAACTACGGATGGCCTTCACACAACACGATTTCTCCACTTTGGATGAGATAATGTCGCAGCCACGTAACGCCGAGTTGTTGGACATCAACGGCAACGATCCACAAACAGGCGACACAGTGCTACATGAGTTCATCAAGAAGAACGACATTGGGATGGTCCAATGGATCCTGTCACATGGTGGAGACCCATTCAAGCGTGATCGTAAAGGCCGACTACCCATTGAACTGTGTGGCAAAGCCGATGAGACGATGAAGGAGATCTTGAGGAACGCATCGAAGGACCAAACCGTGATCAACATGGATAAAGTTGGTGGGATCACTGCTCCAACGTACAAGGGATACCTGAGAAAGTGGACGAACTTTGCCGGTGGTTATAAACTGCGTTGGTTTGTGCTAGATGCTAATGGTATCTTGTCATACTACCAATCTCAGGACGATACAAACAACGCATGCCGTGGTTCTCTGAACATGAAGAGCGCACTTCTTCATTTGGATTCATCTGAGAAGATGAAGTTTGAGATCATTGGTCTCTCTGGTGTGAGATGGCATTTGAAAGGTAACCATCCAATAGAGACAAACAGATGGGTTTGGGCATTACAAGGAGCAATCAGATTCGCCAAGGACAAAGAACTCGCTTTGAAGAACCAATTGAGCGATCCACAATTGGAGAATTACAATGGTCGTCCTAGGGCACCAAGTGCCTCATCAAGAAGACCTTCACAACCGCAGAGAGCAGGATCCATAATCTCAACAGAGATCATCCATAACACAGACGATGATGACGATGAAGATGAAGAGAGTGAAGAGAGTCGAAACAACAAAGACCAAGAGGAAGAAGACTACGATGATAGAGATGACGTTTCAGCAGAAGTTAGCATCAACGATGACAACGAAAACATCGACACAGATAATGGACCGTACGCCCAGGAGATCTCTGTGTTGAAGAACCAATTTATGATCGAACTCAAGTCTCTTAGTGATTTGTTGAAAGAAGTGGACCAGTCTTCATCAGGGGAAGTGGAGTCAGTGTCGTATTCACTCACTTCAATCAACTCGCTCATTCAATCCTTTGATGAGTTGTCTGCACTAATGACAAAGAGAGATGAGAAGCTGCTGAAGGCACTACGAAAGCAGAGAGATATCAACGAACTATGGATCAACTCCATCAGAGACCTGGAGAATGAGTTGATGGAAAGAAACAATGAGTTGGAGACATTTGAATCTGAGAGAAGACAGATCAAAAAGGTGCTCACAAAGAGGTTTGGTCACAGTCTACAAAGTCTAGAAACAAGCAGACAGGAGGGACTCGATGATTCTGAGGAAGCTGAAGGAACGAACGCTATGGAGGATCCAAACGCTGCAGCTGCTGTGGAGATCTCCAAATTGTTGAACGACGACGATGCAGATGACTCTGATGATGAGTTTTTCGATGCGGACGAGTTCTCCGATACTGAAGATGAGCCTCAATCTACTACAACTATGGAAGAGCCAACGGAGAACCAGGTCAGTATACCAACAATTGAGATCACTTCCCCAGCAAAGTCTGTGAACGAACCAGAAGATCCTGTCGAAGTGGAAGAGGACAAAGAAGAAGAAGTAGAGGCATAGTACTACAATGATCTGCAGAAACAGAAGTTACAAATCATGCAACAGGAGAAATCATTCGCTGGATACGAGGACCCACCAAGAACCGAACTTCCTTTGAAGGTTGATGAGAGACCAAAGGTGAGTCTTTGGGGCATTATGAAGTCGATGATCGGGAAGGATATCACTAAGATCACACTTCCAGTGGCTTTCAACGAACCCACCTCGATGTTGCAGAGAGTCGCTGAGGACTTCGAGTATGCTCAGTTGTTGGACTAGGCATGTACCATTGAGGATCCTACACTAAGAATGCTCTATGTTGGTGTGTTTGCAGTGTCGCAGTACTCCTCCACTATCAACCGTGTTGCCAAACCTTTCAATCCGTTGTTGGGAGAGACATATGAATACGCCAGACCTGACCAAGGGTTCCGTTTCTTTACTGAACAAGTATCGCACCATCCACCTGTCTCGGCATTACACGTTGAGCATCCAAAATGGGATTACTATGGAGACACACTGGTGAAGTCTGGTTTCAACGGTCGTTCGTTTGACGTTCAACCTGTGGCTACTTGGTACTTGCACGTCCGCCCAGACCATAATGACGGTGTTGAGGAAGTGTATTCTTGGAAGAAGTTGAAGACTTCTGTTGTTGGTATCATCGTGGGATCACCATCAATTGACAACTACGGTGAGATTGAGATTGTGAACCACCGTACCGGTGACAAGTGTTACATCAACTGTATTCCAAAGGGATGGAGAGCATCACAGGCGTATGAACTTAACGGGTACGTTATGAATCCAGAAGGTGTGAAACAGTGGGCCATTGGTGGACACTGGAACTCCAAGATCTACGCTAAGAAGATTGTGCACGCTGATGACCAGCCTGTGAACTTCAAGCCATACACCGGCACTGGTAATGCGATTACGCCTACGTTTGATGGGTCCAAGTTTGTGATGTGGACACCTGTGCCGAGACCGACAGTGCCTTTCAACCTGACTACGTATGCCATCAGTTTGAACGCATTACAACCTTCATTGCAAAGCTGGTTAGCAACGTCCGATACGAGATTGAGACCGGATCAACGTGCGATGGAGGATGGTGAGTACGATAAGGCCGGTGAGTTGAAGTATACACTGGAGGACAAACAGAGAAGCGCAAGAAAGGCCCGCGAGGAGAAGGGAGAAGAGTACCGTCCAAAGTACTTTGTGAAGGACTTCCACCCTGTGACGAAAGAGGAGTATTGGAGATACAACGGGGAGTACTGGAAGTTGAGAGCGGAGAAGAAGTTACCTCCTGTGGACATCTTCTAACTTCTAGCCTAGTACCTAGGGGGCTGTGTGTAAATGTCGTCATAGTAGATGAAGGCGTCGTAACGAACAAGGCATGTGTCCATATCTGGGGGCCGGTTTCGCCACTCTGGATCAGACTGTAGAGCTATCGGCGAAAAAGGGTTCTTAGTGTTGATCCAAAAGAAGACGGACGTGCGATAAAGCGCGAGCCATTTATGCATAAATGTGTAATAGTCTTCCCAGATCCGGCAAGTCGCAAACATGCAAGCACGCAAGTATACTTTTTTTATGCTTTTTCGCAAACGCCAACCGTTCAACGTGCGCCAAAGTTGATATTTGTAAGAGTTTAGCTATACAGCTCCAGTGTTGAGCTAAAAGTGGATACGACTTGGGGTTTAGAAAAAAATAAGATTTCCCCAGGAGTACTAGTAGCTCCCCACCCCAAGTGTATCCAGTTGTGTCCACCAACGTGTTATCTTGACCCAGAAATTCCCCTTTTGGAAGTTCCCTCAAGACCACACTTATCCCCTGGAAGTTAATAAGCCTTGGTAACTTTGCTCACGTCCCGACTCCCACGTCAGAAGTTAAAAGTTAGGAGGAGTCTGAGTCCCATCCTGTCGCCGTTGCAGATTTTAGAAGGACTTCCCGTTGGAACCGCAGAGAAGCAGGAGACAACACTAGCAGAGAATACAACAACGAGCAGATCATCAAATACCATTCCCGTTCTCGACAAGCACAGCTTCATACATTTTTGTCGCCAGCTATGAAACGTCTCTTTTCAGGTGGTCGTTCCCCCAAAATCGGAGGTAACAGATCCCGTTCAAGCTCAGGAACAACACCCCCACAACAATACCAACAAAACCATCAAGAGCAACAACAATCATCAACAACAGCGCAGATGGGCCCACCGTCCACCCGGTTCTCCGATGATGCTGAGATCTCGCCCGAGTTGGCTCCCATCGTCACATTGCTCAGTGCACAGGCACACCGCCGATACCAAGAGGGCGTCTTCATGATCCTCCACTCTGTCAACTCCGATGGCCAACCGGTGCCCAACCGTCAGTGGAGAGAAGTGTACGGTGTGCTTTTGGGTACACAGCTAGCAGTGTGGAACGTGGAGGAATTGGAAAAGCACAGAAACGACACCGATGCACTGTTGAACACCAGTTCGAAGCCGGACTACATCAACTTCACGGACTCCTCGTTCAGAGCGGTGGAGAAGCTGGAGAACTCGAGTGCGTTGAGAAACGTCATTGTGGTGTCCACTACTTTGAAGAACCAGTATCTTTTGCAGTTCCCCGATGTGGAGGACTACTACAAGTGGAACGCCGCCTTCAGACTCTCCAACTTTGAGTACACGTCGTTGCAAGAGGCATACACCGGTGCGCTTCTTTCCGCTAGAGGCTCTAAGCTATCAGACATCAGAACCATCCTGGCAGAGACCAAGTTTGCCCACGAGGACTGGGTCAGTGTGAGATTCGGATCCGGTATGCCATGGAAGAGATGCTTTGCCGTCATTGAACAACCGCAGAAGAAGTCCAGGAACGGTAAGATCGCCAAGGGTTCAGTGTCCTTCTACAAGGACGAGAAGAAGCAGAAGAAGACCGCAATGGCCATCATCAAGGACGCCCAGGCCACATATGCTCTCTATCCAAACTCCGTGAAGATGATCGACCACAGTACGATGATCAAGCTTGAAGGTACGGTGTATTTCGACGCGGGGAAGAAAGAATTGCCTAAAGAGGCTTCGGTGTACTTCATGCCCGAACAGCACAATGCCGTCCCGGGTTACGACACTCTCATCAGATTCCTGGTGCCACTGTTGAATGCCTTTGTGCTCTATGGAAGACCCAAGAGACTCAACGCTAACAAGACGGAGATGAACTCGTTGCTTTTTGGATTGCCGGTGCTTCCTCATGTGCACTACATGGAAGTCGACGACCTTCTCACCTTGACACGGAACCCAGCTTCTTCAGACTGGCTCGTGACAGAGTGGAGAACAAAGATAAAGGAGATTCTCGCCAGAAAAGTCGCTAGTGGCTACACAGGTTGCGGTTCGAGTCACGGTATCATCGGTGCCATCAGCTCCCCAGCTATCCAGTCCAGTGAAGTTCTTGGTGCTGCCTCATCTTCCAAGTCAGGCTCGCTCTCGAGTAAGAACAGTCCTGCTTTGAACCCAATTTCGCCTCTCTCGCCAAGTTTCTTCCCTGCTCCACGTATCAGAGACTCCATCATGTCTAAGTCGAGCTCCTCCCTAGCTGTGGAGTCCACTGAAGATCTCACAGCGTCTCCAAACATCAACGCTGGACGCTCCAACAGAAACTCAGGTACCTCTCAGTTGTACGAGGTGAACCCAAGTGCTGTTGTGGCATCTGGAAGTTCCCTACCTCCTCCAAAGGGTGCCGGTATTGGGTTCAGCAATGGAGGTGGTGGATTGGATCCATACGGTGCATCACCACAGAGAACTGTACAGGCACAGACGCCTACCGAGTCCAGATTTGCAATGTCCTCTTCGTCTTCTTCGCTCCCACCACCAGTTCCTCCACACCAAGCACAGTTCTCTTCTCCAATGTCCACCAGAGACACATACGAGTCCGCTTACAGGGCTCCTCCTCCTCCTCCTCAACATCAGCAACAACCACTGCAAACTGAGTTGGATGAGGACTTCGATGACGATGAGATCTTCAAGCAGGGCATCTCTGCGCTTTCTATGGAGGACAAGAGACAATCCACTTCCAATGATCTCTTCACTCCGGACTACGTTGCTGCTAGAAACGTCAGCTCCTCTACCACAAATACAGAGTTGGCTAGGGACCAGCATGCGATGAAGAAGGAGATGAAGTACCTCAGTGGGAGAATCCAGAGTCCAAGTGAGCCTTCCGTCGAGCAGTTCAGACAGGCTCCTGCTCCTTCTCAAGCTGTTGCCCGTGTGGAAATCCCAAGATCGAACATGCAGATGTTCACTCCACCGGTAGTTCAAGAGCCATATGGTACTCCACAAGGTTCTCCATAGAGATCGCATCAGTCTCCTGCTAAGAACAGCTCACAGCCATATCCGACTGATCCGTTCCCTCCTGTCGATCACTCGCCACAACGTCAGCCTCAACCACAGTCTCAACCACAACAACCACAACCATCACAGCCATATCCTCGTACTCAAGTCCCACCACCACCACAAATGCAGCAGCCACCTCAGAACCGTCAAGTTCAGCAGAGACCAAGACAACCTCAACAGGGTTATCCATCTCAACAGTCTATCCCACAGCAGCAGCAGCAGCAGCAGCAGCAGCAGCAGTAGCAGTGCCCTCCACAGCAGAGAGCTCCTCCTCAACAACAACAGTACCAACAAAGACCTCCACAGCCTCAACAACAGAGACCTCCTCAGGGTTACCCACCTCAACAGAGACCACCACCTCTTAGCCAACAACAGCAGCAGTTTGCCTATCCTCTGAAACAGCAACAGCCACCACAGTAGAGACCTATGCCTCCGCAGAATGTTCAAGGCGGCAGACCTCAACAACCAGGTGGGTATCCTCCACAACAGCAACAGAGAAGACAACCTGCCCCTCAGCAGTATCCACCTTCTCAGCAACAACAGCAGTATATGAGACCAGCTGGTAATCCTGTGATGTCCAACCCGTACGCCCAGGGAAATCCATACTAGTGAAGAGTATAACTATGAAGTGTGTGTATTTCTCTCTATCAAAAGAATGGATTGTCAATGTTAAGCATAATCACCTAGTAGCCGTATCACCTCGATACCTTTAAACCATGCGTTTGCGAGGAATTGGAACCACTGTTGCTCCATTTCACTGTACTCCACTAACAAACCTTCAGTAGGGATACCTTCCACCTTTGTATATGCACATAGCGTGTACATCTCACAGTACTCCTTCGGGTTCCAACCTCTCACTGGGGATGAGGATGTCTCTAGAGTGGCTGTTCCCGGTTGTAAAGGTTCTGGTGGGATCAACACGTGTGAGATCTATAAGGGACCTTTGTTGTATGCCAGTTCGTCCCCCTCGGACCAGCCTTTGAAGAAAGGGTTGTATGGGTTGTGCACCTGTGTCTTCTTGCAGTACCTGAACCCTGAGTTGATCCATAACAGAGTGTGGTTGTCATTGTGGATGTGTGCTGGATGTGAGGAACAGAGCTCCTTGATCTCTTGGATCTGTGGATAATGGGAATGAGTAGAGTCTGGCGTGAGTTGCCCCACTGAACCGGCGTAGTTCTGGTTGAAGTAGTAGTCTTCACTCCCCGAGGCTACAAATGAAAGCCAGTACAACTCCTTATCTCCCCAGATCTGGTCCATGAGCGATGTGGTATGCAGTGCTATTGTGGCAGCCATCAATGCGGTGTGGAAGTGACGAGCTCTGTTGATCAGCACGACTCCACTCTCTTGCAAATGACGGAAGCCTTGGAAGAACCGTTGTTGGAATGTGTACTCTGTTGCCGATGGGATCCCAAACAGTTCATAGTCTTCTGGGGAGGGGGAAAGCGCCTTGAAATGGTTCATCGTATCTGCTCTTGTGTGTTCGTGGGCAAGCGATCTGTCTTTGAAGAAATATGTGCCTGTTTGTTTGTACTCTTTGAACTCGAAGAACTCTGTTGGACTGGTTAAGAAGACGGTATCAGTGTCAATCAAGATCATCTCTTCGAAAGTGTTGAACAGATTGGCCAGCAATTTATTGAGATACTTGTCGAACCGAGGGAGGTATTCAGGCTTGACGGCAGTAGAGATGTCGATGAATGAGACATCCACTATTGGGTACCTTGGATGGAAATTTGACCCTTCTTGTACAGTTTTGAGGACATCAGAGTTGTCTTTCCAGTTGGATCTCCCAAGCTGGATCAAAGTCTTCTGTGAGAACTCAGAAATGTCTCCTCTGTGAATAACCTGGAGTGGTAATGGAGAGTCCAGTGTCCGTAGCAGTGCGATGATGCTGATGAGACTCTTGAGATGGGAGTCTGACGCGGTCACGACAAGTCCACGTCCTTTCAAATGGGACTTCCACTGGGTAGTCAAGCACTTTGAGTCATCCACTTCGAACACAGTCTGGTCTGTGCGTTCCCAGTTGGTCATCAGAGGAGACTCCCCCGTGAGCCACGGATACACTGTTCTCTCCGCCTTGACATCACACCGCTCTCCATCACCACTAACGAAGACACACTGGTTGAAACGCCTCACCGCAGTGACCACAGAAGTATCGAGAAACACAGTCTCGCCGTTGATGTGCATTGGCGGTCTCTGTGCCAAACTGGAGACAAATCGGTGACATTGTTCCTCATTGTCCACTGTTATCTCCGTGTTGGCGGAGATAGCTCTCGGCCGAAGACTCGTAAAGTACACCACCAGCAGAATCACGGAGTACAGGATCGATGTGCGGAGATATCGGGGGCCTCGGCTCATGTGCTTCAACTTCATACCTGCTGTGGTGTATTTATCAGTTGATAAGACGAGAGATGACGAACGAGATCGGATCAGCATCTTTTCAACACTCTCTAGACTCTATACCAAGAACAGCTTCGGTGGTCGGTGGGGAGCCTCCAACGCCCAGCCAATCACCACCCGGGAATCCCCCACATTTGCAGCTATGGTACACCCATTTTCTACTCGGCATTTCTCATGGCTTGGTAAGTTCCATGGAGTTCTATCAACTACTATGTAGATCACAGCCCCACAACTTCGCCCATCCACAAGTCGCCAATGAAGTCGAACCATCTCGTCTGAGGCTCCGTAAAGTCCACAACGAGTCCTCTCTGCTCCGGTTCAGTACCCAAACCGACATACTCCACTGCGCACCACGTGTAACCCCAGCAGTACTTGTGTTCGTCACTCCAACCTTCGTTAGGGTTCCCCTCTCGGTTGGACCCGTCAACTTCCTGAGGAGGTGGGACAATGGCGTTTCTGATGGTGGTCTTCCCCTGGTACTTCTTCAACACCTCGTCCTCACTCAATCTGTTTCTATACATGGGTAAACCTGCGTCGTTTGGTGCAGACCCAGTGTTCTTACAGTACTTGACACCAGAATTCATCCATAGCAGTGTCTGGTTGTCGTACCCACTGACGTGTCCTGGGTGGTTGGAACACAACTCCTTGGCCTTGGAGTTGGGGAATCTGGAGTTCTCCTAAGGGGTAAACTCACCAACACTAGCAGCACCCAATGCGTTAAACGCGTAATTCTCGTTACCGGCCATACTCTGACCAAGCCAGAAGAGCTCTTTGTCACCGTGGATCTTCTTCGTGGTGGAGTCCCAGAAGTTGAGCTGGATACTCATCAACAACCCTGTGAAATGTGTGGTTCTCTTGATCACCACCACTCCGGACTCCATGAAATGATGGCGTCTCGAGGCCATGAATCTGTTGCCCAAAGTGTGTTCTGTGGCCATAGGAACGTTGAAGAAGTGGTTGTCCAATTTCGAGGGCAACAGACGCTTGAAGTAGTTCACCTTGTTCTGTGCGTTCTCTCCCTTTACTTGACGGTCGTAGAAGAAATAGGCACCGGTCTTGACGTAGTCTGGGAAGTCCAAGATGGTCTGCAAATCCACATAAGGAACCATGTCGGTGTCCACAAGGATCATCTCCTCAAATGAATTGAACACCGAAGCCAATAGCTTGTTGGCGTACCTAGGGAATTTGGTCTGGAAGTCAAGTTGAAGGCAAGGACGCACATTGACAAACCACAACTCCTGCTTGGGGAAGCTCACGCTGCCAAACTCCTTGTACTCCTGAGCAGCTTCGTCTTTGAAATCCGCAGATGAAAGATCACGTCTGAATGCCTTGACGAGTTCAGCCTGGTTCTCCTTGGACAAGTCACCTTTGTGGACAATCTGCACTGGCAATTTGTTACCATTTGCTCTCAGTACAATAGCCAATCTCTTCAGATCATCCATGTGTTGATCAGCAGCAGAGATGACGTATCCACGGCCGTTCATCTTCTCTTTGAAGTCGGTGAGGAAACAGTTGGGTTTCTTAGAGTCAGTGGAACGCTTCTCCTTCTTATCCACACTCTGGCCGACTTTCATGTCGTCAAACTTGTCATATGTGTCATATATGGCAAGATCTGGGACACCAGAGGCAACAGTGCCGTCCCATCTTGTATAGATCGGCAGTTTTCTCGATAGCCAAGGGAACACTCTGGCTTCCAACTGAGAACACTTGTCAGGGTTCGGTAGTGACTTCTTGGTGACTCCGAAACGGTCCAGAATGGATCCAGCAGTGAAGTCTTGTTCCAAATAGCACTTACCAAACAGTCTCAAAGACGCTGTGGCATCGTTGATTCTCTGATCCACTTCACTAGCCTCGTCAGACTTGGTATAGAACTCCCTCTCCAAGTTCGTGAGTTTCTCCTCGTCGAGCTCCTCGGCTGGGTGCTTTTCATGGTAGGCACTCACATAATCGCCGAACTCGATGAAGTCATCGTCATACCCTGCAGTGTCGAAACTGTTGAGTACCCAGTTTGGATTCTCCGCATCGATCTGTTGGAAGAACTTGTCACAACGCTCACCAAAGGGAAGCTTCTCAAACCCATCCACACCGTAGTATTTCAGCAACGCGTCGTACACGGAGTGGTGTTTATCACTCTTGAGCATCACAATCACTTTGGAGGAACCCCCAGTGAAGGCATTAAGGGCATATTGCTGCAAAACCACCAAAATCACAAGCACTGCGAGACACAAGTTGAGGTTGATGACCCGTTTGTTCACAGGGAGTTGGCGCAGATACAGCACACCTTGTTGGATGTACCGCATTGCGATATTAAGCTGATCCATCTTGGCTCTGGATTGGTAGATTGGGTCTCTGGTCACTCTTGTATTGCGTTGAAGATGGCCCAAAATTGGTACACGTATTGAAAAGTTGACAGGCCCAGAACTCAGATCTCTACAGCTGACCATATGGCATATACCGAGCGTGTTCGCGAGCCCCGCCTGTTGTCATGGCAACTCCGGCCCTGTGCATGAATACGCTCTGAGTGACAAGCTTGACGGAACAGCCAGGATCTTTGTTGTGGGAAGAGAGGACAGTGCTGTCTTGTGGCCATCGAGAGGTCCTTCTGGCCTCTTCTTCCACTATGAGCTGATACCCATTTGCTTATCAACACACCCGATCTATCTATGGAACAGCAGTCCCGGTTCACAGACACGCTTCTCCAGTACTTCAACAAACTGTCCTCTCGACAGGTGAGAAACGTCCTGGTGTCGACGTGTGCCCTTCTCGTCGTGGTTCAAATCCTGATGATGTACGGAGAGTCTATTTCGTCGGTAATCCCAGTGTCAGTCCAGTTTGGCTATGGAGATAACGGTGAATACTCTTCCTCCTCGAAGCAAACCAGTTTGGAAGACGTGGAGAGACCACCTTTACCGGACATTGATACCCTGTTGGCCATGCCTCTATACAAGAGACTACAAGTGGTGTTCCCCTACGACAGACCAGACCCTTGGACCCCCTTCGACAAGAACATCATCCAGACAGACAAGAGCAAAGACATGACCAACAAAGAGGTGGAGAAGTGGAAGGCCAATGTTAGAGACGGGTTCACCTATACGATGTACGACGACCAAATGGCGTACCGTTTGCTGCTCAAGAACTTTGCCCAGTACTTCCCAGAGATCATCGAGGCTTACAACAACTTCCCAAGAGTGATTTTGAAAGTTGACTTCTTTAGATACGCCTCTATCTTCATCAACGGTGGAACATATGGTGACACAGATACCAATCCTGTCAAGCCTTTGAAAGAGTGGGTCACCTACAACGAGACCATCTTCGGTAAGCCTAACACACTGGGTGCCGTGGTCGGTATCGAGACGGAGTGTGATTGTAAAGATTGGCAGAACGTCGTCAACTCCAGAGTACAGATTTGTCAGTGGACTTTCCAAGCCAGAAAGCACCATCCATTGTTTGCCCTTTTAATCTCCAACATCGTGGATCTGATGCAAAACGAGTACAACACTAACACCTAGACGATGATGTTCCGTGGGAAAGTGTATGAGTTTGGTCCAGGAAAGGGCTCTTACTACGATGGTATCATGGTTCTTACCGGTCCAGGCCAGTTTTCCAACACTGTGTTCCAATACGTCAACACCATCCGTGACGTCCAGATTCACAACCCAAACAACCAGACGGCAACTTTCCAGAAACTGAGGAATCCAAACCCTGATTTGAAATACAACAGTAATAGACAGAAGGAATGGTCCCAGTTCGGTTGGGAGGACATCACTAAGATCACAGAACCGGTGTTGGTGGATGATGACTTGTTGATCTTACCGGAACACTACTTCAACGGTAAAGAGAATGAACACCCTGAGTGTCTAATCCAGCACAACTATAGGGGATCGTGGAAGTCTTCAGATAGAGGAGTAACTGGTTGATCGCCGGTTATGTCCGCTATAAAGCCAGGCAGGGAAAGGGAAAGAAGCAAAGAAGAGTCAACAGGAGGGAAGTCTAGTAGAGATAGTGGTAAGTCTCATCTGTTGTGTAATATTCATCAGCCATGATTTAGATTTGACGCTGAAGCTTCCCTAGCGTTGGAGAACGTTTCTCATCTGTAACCACTCAAGAGCCCCTAGCCAATGACGTCATGCTATTCGGATGTTCCCTTTTATGATCACCAGCTCAAACCAGATAATCGCTCAACTTATAACAACGCAGATCAATGAAAGACTTGTATATAACACTGATGAATGGGTTGCATCAGAGTTCCCTTCCCTACATATTGACTTAAACTCATCCAACACCGTCGCAAGAAACATCATTATGGTTGACACGGAAGACATCGTGTTCATGTATGACGGCATGTTGGCCAGTGCAGTGGTCCCTGCTACGATCGTTTTCGGGGTGATGATGGTAATATTCGAGTGGAATGAGCAAGACCGGTTTTCTTATAAGAAGGTACCACGTTCAGCTCAAGAAGTCGGGAATGAGGAAGCTGCACAGGCGAAACCAAGAATCATAAGACGAAAGCTATCCGAGTTCATGAGGCAAGCAAGAAGAACCATGTTTGAGAAACCTCTCTTGGCAGGGTTCTTCATATCAATGCCACTGTGGGTCTCATACATTATCCCAAGTAGGTCTTTCAACAGAACTTTACCGGACATCATAATTATGGATGGCTTGTTCAACTTGAGACCTTTCTTTGACCAGTTGGTAACTCTCAATTATGCATTCAGCATTTACGTTTACCTACAAGGATGTGGATTCTTCTTCTTTGAGGAGGAGGTTGTTCAGAAAGACGGTAAGGAGTATGTGAAGAAGTATAGAAGTCCTGTGGCCTTGCCAGAGTGGGTATGGTACGCCCATCTACTGTTGTTCATACCGTTGGGATTGGTGAAACCCATGAATGAACTTCCAGTTTATAAGTCTATCGTGATGGTGTTGGCTGATTTGATTTGGTGCTGTCTCGCATACGTCTATTTTAAGCTTTTGAGGACCTCCTTGAGAAACCTGAGATCAACTGATACGACTGAACTCCGGAAGATCAGCTCCAGATATGTGATCACTTGGATTGTTGTACCGCTTGTCCTATACGGTCTTACTTTGGGTATCTCTCTGCTGGGTCAAACTGCTAACTCTCTTTTGAACTACCAAGACAGACCGTTGAACCTTTACATCCCCATGCCTCATACGCTTAGCACACTGATTCGATCACTCATACCCACCAGAGTCCTCACTCGTGAGTTCACCATCGCAGAACTGGCTGGAAGAGAATCCAAGTGGTGGATCCCTTACCATCTTCCACAATGTGTTATCATTATTACGCTTCCATTCTTTTACTGGTTTGCTTGGAGGGACTGGACAAGATTGATGGAGGAGGAAAAGGGGAAAGAGACGTATAACTAGGATAAAGAGGCCATGAGTGTTTGAGTACGATCTATGAAGATGTCAACAGTTTCTAATAGTACAACTACCTCAATGAAACTGTATATCTGAGTACGCACTATGAAGTAAGCCCCATAACAAACGAGGGTACTCAGTTGTCATCGTGTACAATGGTGAGAAACTGCTCATCTGGGACCTCTTGGCCAAAGTAAAGCACCACAAGTACCACCAACAAACACACGAAAAAGGTTATCTCCTTGAGGGAAAGCCCCACCACAAACCACCAGCTATTATACAGGTGGATGGCCAGAACGGTGTCCGAGAGGCAAAGAGATGAAACAGAATATGAAATGAAGGGGAGAATCTGCGTCCAGACCTCTCTCACAACCAACCCATTAGCATACACAATGTCACCAGTGCTTCGAGGTAAAACAATGAGAAACGGCACAAACCTGTTGCAAACCCCTGCGAGAAAAGCGTAGGACAATGCAATACCCATTGAAACTCTAGTCTATTTCTTGAAGGCCTCCGATTGACACCTGGTGCAACATGCGTGAAAGGAAAAAACACGTCTTCATGATGTCCACTGCATCCGTGGATGAAGGGCCTCTGGGGAAGAACGTCAGCCTTCTCCCCATTCTTGTGTCCATTGAGAAGAACCCGGATCTGTGTAGGGAAACTTTGAGTAGATACTCAATCTCAAAGGAGTTATCACCAATCAGAAGGCCCTTTACGGATGGAGGTAATGTGTACTCTGCGTGTCTGGCATATTCACTGTATGAGGTTCCTGATATGAGCTTTTTACGCACACCGGTTTCGTACTTGGACTGATACAAGTTTGCCTTGTTCTTCTCTGCCTGACTACCACAGTGTGCCAATGTGGATAACTTCAGTGTGAATGGGTACTTGTACTTGCCCGGTGTAAGTGTGAAGGATGGCTTCTTGTTGTTGATGACGTTTCTGACATGTGGTGGTGAGAAAACAGTGGCAACGTCGGAAAAGACCTCATGTGACTCGATTCTTCTGTCACGCTTTCTCTCGTCTTTCCTGTTTATCACCATTGCGGTTACACAAGTGCTGGAATGTCCTTCGAGTTTGACTTGGATCACCTTCACTTCGATGTCTTTGATGACTGTCAACTTAATTGTACCAGCTGTCACCTGTGACATCTTCGGTGGTGTAGCACTGCGGCTCACAATCCAAGTGGACTTTCAGCACGTGTGAACAGTGACATTTGAGAGAGAATCCAGGTTTCGAATTCGGATATGTGTGTCTTATATCCTCATATAGGCCTAGTATTTGGCTCTTATAGTGTACTGGCAAGTAGTGGGGACGATAGTGATGTACTGTGATGATGGCATATGATGATCCGGATCCGGTTGCATGATCACGTGCAGCATTTTTGCCCGGCTCGGAAGTTTTTTCAAAAAAGGAAGTCCTCCTCGGCTGAAAAACGCTGAAAAGTTACGCCAATCAGACATCAGACATCTCCAATCAAAAGCTGATATGTAATTGATTCAGCAGCTCTATTTTCCCCCACAAAAGATGCTCAGAACTGTCTGCACAAGATCTGTGACTGCTGTTTCAGTGGCTCGCAGCTACTCCACAGTGACCGCCACGCCCTCCGCCTACACCAAGGCCGACATCGAGAAGCTCCTTGAAAGAGTTTCAAACATCACTGCCAATGACAACGACTAGGGCGCTTCCTTCCCATAGACTGTGCGTCGTAACAACCCCTTGAAGAAGAAGACTCAGAGACCTGCTAAGAAGTTCGACTCCTCCGTCTCTGAGTTTGCCGACTTGTCTGCCTCATTCGTCAACTCTCCATCCCAGTCATCTTCGCCATCTTCCAACAAAACCAGACAACCAGGTGCCAACAAGAGAATTAGAGACGTCACCAGATCGACCAGCAGATCTTCCGCAGTTGCCGCTCCTCAGCCTAGACAGAGACAACAAAGACGTCAGAGAGGTGAGGCCCAGCCACGTGCAGAGAGAAGAACCACCAAGCTCGTGAAGAGAGCCAACCCAAACATCGAGAAGATCTCCACCACATACACACCACAGGTACCAACACTGGACTCGTTGCTGGAGCACTCCCCACTCACATCACAGTCCACCGAGTCCAGAGTGCTAAAGGCCTTGAAGGAGTTGCAACACAACAAGGACACAGATGTCTCCGGTGTGCTCACAGGTAAGTTCCAGACAACATCCACGGAGAGTTTGAAGTTGAAGTCCGCTCAGTTGAAGTCCAACGCATCTGTTGTGGTTTCCTGTTTGAACCAGAACGGTGACTTGGACTACGCCACTAAGATGAAGTTGTTGGGCCCATTGACCGGTGTTGCTCCAGTAAAGCAACTGTCTGCATGAACATACGTAGTTTACTTCTCCACATGTATATATTCCTTCATCGATATTAAGATCATTATATCACTTCATTGATGATGATACCATCAACTAAATCCAGTTTCAAGTGAGGAATCTCTCCATGGGCCTTAAGACTGAGGAATGTGTCCTCGATGGTACTCACAGGTATCTGTAACGAGTCACTCAGCTTCTGCAACGAGAGCCTCTTGTAAGGTTTCACGTAATGCACCAGTAAGCGGACTTTGAGCACCTCCTCGACTTTGTGTAGATTCTCCACAATGAAAATGTCATTTTGTTCGTTCTCCAGCAGAGTGTTGAGAAGACTCGAAAACTTGTTGTGGTCTAGAGCTTCAAAGGCTTGGAGGAACTGCACAAACAGCATCACGCTGGTATCTTTGAGGAAGTATCTTGTCTCTTGACTTTCAAACTTGTTCACTTCCTCGTCACTGAGTATACTGGAGACGATAAGATACTGCAGAATTTTTACTCTCTTGGGTTGGTTGCCAATCTCGTCATAGTTCTTGAAGGCCTCATAGAATTCATCCGATGCCTAACTGTACTTCCCATCTCTCATGAACATCTTACCTCCGCATTCCTTAATCACTGCGTTGATTCTCGGATGCGGGATGGTGGATTGGATTGAAAGTGTCTTCTTGTACAGTTCTTTCAGCTTTGATGTGTTGTTTGTGAGAGAGTACGCCTGGATTTCCAGGGAGTAGAGCTCTAGTGAGTATGTGGCTCGTGTCATCTGTGGTAAGCTCTCCATCTTGCTGTACACTTTGGGGACAACAGAAAGCATCTCCTCGTGTCTGTGAAGGTCAATCAAAGTTTGCATTCTCTTGAGTTCGACTTTCATCGTGAGCTTGTCGTTGCTGCTGTAATTCTCCAAAAGAGTGTTGTAGAACTGGAGTTGTAGTTCCAAAGTCTGGAAGTTGTTGTAGTTGTCCACCATCTTGGAGAACGAGTCAACCACGTAGGCTTTACTGAGTGAGTTCAATTGAAGTGTGAAAATCTTCTGTAGACACTCAATGAACTCTTGGCCTCTATCAAGCTTGTGTAGGATCTTCAACTGCTGTTTGATAGATTTGAACTTGTACTCCAATAGTTGCTGTTCGTCATCGGAGTCGTTGATGACCAGTATCTTGCGGAACACTTCGAGTGCCCTCTCTATGTCGTCCTGTTTCACCAGTTTGGCATTGTAGTAGAGCATCTCCGGGTTGTTATCTCCCCCATGGCTTTTCTATCCGCCATTGCCAGAGTCCATGTTAACATCTCCATCCGAGTCGTTGTTGTTGCCCTCGCCGTTGTCGTCGTCGTCGTCTGAGTCGTCGTATTCGAATTCAAACTCGTCCGATTCATCATCGGACATCATGAAGTTGTCATCGTCGTCGTCGGACATTTTGCAGTTGTGTAATTGTGTGTGGTTTGGCGGTTCGTTCTATGTAAGGAGTGTGGTCTTTCCATGATCCTGAGAAGTCCTTGAAAGTTGAATGTTGAATTTCCCCGTCAATCAGAGTGAAAGTCTCGATTGGCGTCGTGTAACTGTTTACTCCACTTTCTCGGGACACAAGACAAATGCGCCAAATGCCCTTCTATCAATCCAATACTGTAAAGCTGAGGACATTTTGGTGTATACTATTCTATATGAGAAGATCACGGTTTGAGAGTAAGTTGTTTCTTATTCTTGCTATTCTAGTCAACCATTTACTCCTCTGAGACTAAAGTGATAACAAATTGGCGAAAAAAAAAAAAAAAAAAAAAAAAAACATTCCCCCAAACGGACAGTGGCGAAACATTTTCGCCTCTCTTTTTCCGCCATTCTTCTCTGCGCTTTTGACGGTCCAGACCGGAGCCAATTTGAAAGCTCAACTTCAACCTTTCAACTGGTTACAAATCACCATAAACTCTACTTTTTTACCACAAATATCTCTCAAAAAGAGTACGGACAACTCCCACAGACATGCTCAGACAACTACGCACAGGCAGAGTGCTGAACAGACAGCTCTTCAGAGGCCTCGCTACCTCTACTTCCACCTCTTTGCCTCCATCAACGAAGATCTCCACTCTCCCAAATGGACTCGTGGTGGCATCTGAGCACATCCCAAACATCTCCACTGCCACTGTAGGAGTGTGGATTGATGCTGGCTCCAGGGCTGAGAACGCACAGAACAACGGAACCGCCCATTTCTTGGAACATCTCGCTTTCAAAGGTACACTGAACAGAACTCAGCTCTCACTGGAGTTGGAGATTGAGAATCTTGGAGCACATTTGAACGCTTACACTTCCAGAGAGAACACTGTTTACTACGCCAAGTCCACCAAGCAGGACATCGCCAACGCTGTGGACGTTCTCGCTGACATTCTCACCAGATCCAAGCTTGAGCACAAGGCCATCGACAGAGAACGTGATGTCATCATCAGAGAGTCCGAAGAAGTCGACAAGATGTATGACGAAGTGGTGTTTGACCACCTGCATGCCATCTGCTACAAGGGGCAACCTCTGGGACGTACCATCCTGGGACCCATCGAGAACATCAAGTCCATCAAGCGTGAAGACCTGACAAACTACATCTCCAAGAACTACTCCAGTGACCGTATGGTCCTTGTTGGTGCCGGTGCAGTGGACCACAACGAACTCATCAAGATCGCTCAGAGATCGTTCGGACATTTGACACCTTCACCTTCCAAACTCCCACTCGGGACTCCTCGTGGTGAGCTTCCTATCTTCCATGGTGATGAGATCAAGATCCAGGACGACTCTATCCCAAACACACACTTGGTCATCGCATTGGAAGGTGTCTCATGGAACGCTCCAGATTACTTCACCGCTTTAGTGACACAGTCCATCGTGGGTAACTGGGACAGATCTATGGGTACCGGTTCAAACTCCCCTTCAAGATTGGCCTTGGCCGTTGCTGCTGGTGTCTCCGGTGACGGTAACGAACCATTGGCAAACTCATACATGTCCTTCTCCACCTCTTACGCCGACACGGGACTGTGGGGTGTGTATCTGACCGCTGATAAGAACGTGGAGTTGAAATACGTCATTGAGGAGATCACTAAGGAATGGAACAGACTGAAAAGAGGTGAATTCACTGACATGGAGGTGCAAAGGGCCAAGGCTCAGTTGAAGGCCTCTTTGCTTCTATCACTCGATGGCTCAACGGCGATTGCAGAGGACATTGGAAGACAGATTGTCACCACAGGGAAACGTCTCAGTCCGGAAGAAGTATTTGAGAAAGTGGACGTCATCACTAAGCAGGATGTCGTCAACTGGGCAAACTACAGACTCGGTGGTAAACCAGTCTCTGTGGCAGCTCTCGGAAACGTTTCTACCATCCCATCTTTGCAAAGCATCACCCAGTCATTGGCTTGAACCTACTTCAGATCCTGTATATAAATTGTAATAATGACACATCAACGTACACTCAGTTCTATATCGCTTAGTTATCCTACTACCGTAGTACCAGCTCATCGCCATCGTCGTACTCGTCATCGTCATCTTCATCCAAGTTCTCAGTGTCAAACACACTCTCCTTAGGATACTTCTTGAAACTCTCAGGACCACTTCCATCACGGTCAAACAGAGGACCAATCTTCTCGATCCACCGTTGTCTCTTCTCCAGCAATGACTTCACAGCGGTATTAGCAGCTGCCTGTTGTGCTGCCTGGGCGTTCATCTGTGCCTGCAATGAAGGAGGAACACTACCAGAGTGCCCACCACTGCCACTACCACCACCGGTTTTCCTCTTCTTGTTTTTCGGTACTTTGATTCTCTTGAGGTACGACTGATCCACTTGCTTCTCCAGGTCCTCCAGGATAGAGTTGTACTCTTGCCATGCCAGTTGTTTCTCCACTATCGGTAGAAGGAGCTTGCGTCTCTTCACATTGCGTTTCGAGCACTGTCTCAACTCCTCTTGTAACTGACGCAACTCAGTCGAAACCTCATCATCCTGTGGGTTCATCCAGTCTGGCTCAACATCATCAGCGTCATCATCGTCAGGCTTGTTCTGTGCTCCGGGCAGTGTCATGAAGATACCAATGTGTTTCAACTCTCTTTTCAGTCTCTCCTCCAGAGTGGTGTAGTCTGTGTTGGTACTGGCAACTTTCCATGTGCTCTGTTGGTCAGGGAAAACACTCGGTGGGAGCGATGATGACTTCTCTGTGGCGTCCTCGTCTCCACCATTGGCAGTTGTGGCTGTGTTGTTCCCATTCTCGGTGTTGTTTCCCTGATCGTCTCTCAACAAAGCTGATAACAGTCTCGAAACAAGCGGACCACACGAGACATCTTCTGTCTCCAAAGTGTCGTCTGTGATATCCTCAGAGGACTTCTTTGGGATCACGCTGTCCTTGGTGATTCTGCCAGGTGGTGGAGAGTATGCACCTGCTTGTTCCTGTTCGTTCCACACGTCGGAGTACAATGGGCCCAGGTTGGGAATCAAGTATGGAGTCAAGTTTGGGTCGTAAGAAGGGTCGTTACTCAGACTCTCTGGCATGATGTGTTTCCCCTTCAAGAACTTGATATCGTCATCGGTGAAAGGTCTGTAGAAGTTCTCAAACCATGATTGAAACGTAGCGAATTGTACCTGATTTGTGGGCTTGGATTTGGAGAAGTCGATATCCGGAATGACACCGGGCAGTTTGTCCTTGAGATCCGTCTTTGGGTACGATGAGACACCGTACTTCTTCTTCAAGTACTCTTCACCGTTCTGTTGCAAACCCCCATCTTCCTCGTTGAACAGTCCCAAAGCCTGAGCAGCAGCAGGAAGCGTCTGTGAAGTGACGAACTCTGATTTTGGGTTTCTAACAGTCGGGTCATTCTCCATACGGTCGATGCTTAGTTTCTTCTCGTGCTCTGTGGTTGAGTCGCCATTGACGGGTTTTAAATCGTCCTTGGCATCACTGAACACATCCTCTTTACTGTTGTTGTCCTCGTCTTCATCATCGTTGTTGTCTTCCTCCTTCGTCTCTCCATCTGCCATTTCTGTATCTGCGGCTCCTGTGTCTGCTTTCGACGTCTCAATATCACCATCAATCATTTGAACATCTCCATCGGTGTCCTTCTTCTCATGCTTGACGCGTGTTTGCGAAGGATCGTCTTCATCATCAATGACTATCGAGTCAACTACATCGCCCTTCTCCTAAGTCTCAGATACGGCTTCACTCTCGTTTTCTGTGGCTGTTGTCGGCTCAACCGATTCACTCATAGCTTTCCCCTTGATGAGTCTCTGTATATCGCTGATGATGCTCTCATCGCTGTTCGAGACAATCTCCAGCTGATCTTGCAATTTCAACAACAGTTTGCGCAGGGACTCCAATGTGGTAACAGCAGGGACAGAGGACATATCATCCCCCGTTAGGATCCCCAACTCATTGCTGAAGGAGAGATTCAAAGTCGACAAGATCTCCTGTAACGTCAACGAGGGAGCATTGGCCTTCGTGCTCTTCTTCCCCGGCATCTTCCCGGAACCGCCGTGCGAGTGGCGTTTTTTGTCCTTGTACGTGCGTGGAGGCATCCTGTACTTCCCTAATCTCCAATGGCACCTTTGACTTCCCCCCGCCGTGGCTTGTCTCTCCGGCTTAATGTCTCCTTCTCTGCGGTGGAGTTGACGTTGTGTGTGGACCCAGTCGAGAGGTGAGAGTGCGAAAGTGTCGTGGTGTACGGATGGGGAATGTCGTCATGGCAACGCCCCACCGTCTGTTTACATTTCCCACCGCGCTGCATACAAATCGAAGACAAGTAGAGAATGTTGTGCGGTTGTGCGCGCGCAGCCATCACGGCTCGGTGGTTCTCTTTAAATTCTGGGCTGAACCAGCATTTCCCCTCGCCTTCTCATCATCTGTTCCAGAGAGCACTCGTCAGCACATTATAGTCTTGCTATCAGCCCACCATGGATCTCAACCAGCTGCTCAACTAGCAGGAGGAGTCCACAACAGCATCGTCGTCCTCATCAATGAAGAGGGTACCGTTGGGCGAGCTCAATGCCAACCGAGCCCCAGTGAAACGTTTCAAGCCCAGCACGGACTCGCAACAGGATTCTGTGGGTTTAAATGTGAAGCCAGATGCCACTATAGCTTCACCTTCGAAGCTCAACCCTTCTTCTTCTGTGATGGCTGCTTCTTCTACTCAACATCTTCACCCAATGTCATCTACCCCACTGAGAATGTCCACCATCCCACTGAACACGCCGGTGTCCCTACCTCCCATCTCATCTATCACGGGTATTGTCTCGAAGCCGCT
Organism: Petasospora meyerae; assembly: GCA_030462915.1. NCBI lineage: Eukaryota > Fungi > Ascomycota > Saccharomycetes > Phaffomycetales > Wickerhamomycetaceae > Petasospora > Petasospora meyerae. Next base: position 44,638 of record JAKVQR010000170.1, on the reverse strand, counting down.
AAATTCCCAGCACATGTCCATTCCATCCCCAACTCAATCTAATACTACAACCACTACAACTTCAACAACTACTACAAAGGCATCTATGAATACACCTACGCGGCCCTCGCATCCCGTTTCAATGCAACGAACGCCGCTGTATGGAGTGCAGAACACTCGCAAGAACAGTGAGATCTTCGTGAGTGTCACTTCCACATCTGACTTCACTCACAAGCCACTATCCTCTGTATCATCTTCATCTTCAACACCAAATCCTCGTTTCATCCAACGCACGTCTTCGTCGTTGTTGAGTGCGCATGACTCGATACAAGAGACCCAGAGTGATACCAGTTCGATTGCAAATGTGCCCATGAGTGTCCTTGACGACACACAATCCAATATTCAGAGTTCATCATCATCTTCATCAACAGCAAGAAGATAGAGAAGGAAGATGATATGGTCCAACGAGGCCAGCATAGCTGCAGCTAAGGAGTTCAAGGCTCTATATCTGTCCAAGAGAAGTTCATCGTTCCTCAAGAGAGAATACCAACAGATCGCCACGAAGTTGAATTTGCAATTCGGGGAGAAGAAGTTCTCAGAGACATCGGTGAGGAACAGAAAGGGGTTCTTCCAGTGCCTCTCCCACATATACACCAGTTTGAAAGACCACGAGGTGTTTGGTGACAGATTCAACTCCCTGGGTGTTCCTACGCTCTCGGAACAGGAGTGGAGAAGCCTTGCGGAGTACTTCGAGACGAGTTACCTGAGAAAGTTCAGAGGAAAAACCGACAACACCGACTTGGAGATTGTGTGCACGATCTTCAAGAGAAGACCAATGAGAAAGCATGACGTATACAGCACCTCGGGCTCAGTCATTGATAACGAAGATAGCAACAACACCGTGACGTCAGGCGAGGAGTTGAAGGTGGTGTCCAGGTTCGTGTCGCTGGTACAGGACAACCTGATGACACTGGAAGAAGTCACTGCAGTGTATGTCCAATCACAGGAGATGGCGTACGTGGAATTGCTTTTCCCTCACCTCACGAAACCGGACGATGCCTTTTTGGAGGTTGTTCGTCAACATTTCGACCTTTCCACCGAAGGAGGGAGAGGCGACGTAGACCTCTAGCGGTTCTGGCGCATGATGAGTCTGTGCTAGAACAGTAACCCAGATAACCAATGAAGCTATAACCACACCATATCAATTAATAGAACGACAGCATATATATACATGCTAAAAGCAATAATGAATTTCTTTTTCGGCAGATATAGATTGAAGCATATCTCTCAGGCTTCAAAGTTCAGCCATCCTGTTGCGTTTCGGAGATCTCTAGTTGATGTCACCTTCATCGGGGTTCCGAAGTCCCCTTGCTCGGAGTTCCGAAACGCACACACCGAGATCTGGAATCTGATAGGTTACCGGGGAGGGAAAAAAGAAGCACACGTCACTAAACTGTAAGCTTCAATTGGAATTTGGGTATTTTTGGAATTCCTTACTCTTCAAAGGGTATCAAGAGTATGCTAGAGAGGTACTTCCGCCATTCTAAGTCGCTTTAACTGGAGGAAGGGAACCATAGATGTAGCATGGTGACCCAGACCCGCTATTTCCGTCTCTTGCTGAAAAATTGGGGCCAGAATCCAAATATGGTATGGTACATACTATAGCTGTGTAATGCAGACCCGCTATTTCCGTCCCCTCCTTCTGCCACACGGAGATAGCACTCAAAGCGTCAGATATTGGAGCTTTTAAGGTTTTTTTTCCCTGCAACTGTACATACTAGTCAATACCAGGTGCACTAGTAGCAAAATACTCAACGTTAACTCGGTATAGCACATGTCGCATAGCATATAAGGCTGTACTTTTTTCCCCAATCTAAGATTGACCCATCAGTGCGTACCCAAAGAGCTCCACATAATACATTTACCTCAGTGAACACGGGACAGACAGACTCGCACAATGGCATCCCCTAAACCCCCCGATCGATAGAAGTCCCACGTCCACAGCGAAAGTTCTACTAGCTCGATACACTCATAGTAGAGCTCCACAGAAACACCCACTCCCAGCTTCTTGTCCATCTTTGCCCCTCGCAGGAAACGCAAGAAAGCAAAAGACGATCCACTCCGTCAACCCCACCATGAATCTACTGATCCAGGAGTGTCACAGGATGACGTTTCAGGCTTGGCAATTAGCACTCACCCCTCTAGTATCGACGACCACAGCTCTGGAAGCTCGTCATTTGTTAGCTCCAGTGAATTCTCAAGATCCGCTTCGCTAGCCACCCAGAGCACTCTGATCTCTCAAGCTTTGTCTGAAGATCAGCACTCCTTGATTACTCCGTCACCCCCTACAGTCACAAAGGCAACTTACGACCCTCACATGAGTGGTAAAAGAGCTTCTGATACCACCAGTAAGCTCACTGATCTACCTTCTACCGGTGAACTTCTGCCGCAGTACTCTAAAACTGCTCCTAAGATGACAAGGATCGTTGCCCCTCGTCCTCCACGCTACGTTCTCGGTACTGACGAGGACCCTGTTCACACCCCACTGTCTCAGTTTGAAAGCTAGTTCTTTTGAGATCTGATCCACAGTGCTCCACCACTGACGTTGATCACAGCCTGCAATTATACCAATGATCACAACACAAAAAGTTTTCCCCTATATTCCACACTGGCTTGGCTAGAGATTGGGTGGCTCCTTTGCTTCGGCAAGGGTCTATTCCATGAAGCCTTGAAGCGCCAACTCCTTTCCACATCGCTGCTATGATGGACAATCTCTGTCGTTAAGACATTGATATCATGGAATTAGGGAAGGTCCTATGCAGATCAACTCAATTTATCCAAAACAAGAAAACATACGTTTACGTTGGCATCTTTTGTAGTTAGCATCTCAAGCTATCTCACTACTAGACTCGTCAACACTCGAAGGTGTGTGGTTTATACATTACTTTTTATGTACATACAAAGCACAGATGGACAGTATGGGGAGCTACGTCCTCGTGATCAGTCTCTGGCTGGAGATCTAGATCTAGAAATCTGTCTCTCTTCTCTCTCTCTAACAGGAGATGCCTCTCTGGCTCTGTAAGAGTCTCTCTCATCTCTTCTGTCGTCTCTTCTCTCTCTGTCGTCATCTCTTCTCTCTCTGTCATCGTCTCTTCTGTACTCATCTCTTCTTGGTGGGTAGTCTCTGTACTCGTCTCTGTAACCACCACGTCTTGGAGGAGGACCGTAATCGTCTCTGTAGTCATCTCTGTATCCTCTTCTTGGTGGGTAGTCTCTGTACTCATCTCTGTAACCTCCACGTCTTGGTGGTGGACCGTAATCGTCTCTGTAATCGTCTCTGTAACCGCCTCTTCTTGGTGGTGGACCGTAGTCGTCTCTGTAACCTCTTCTTGGTGGACCGTAGTCATCTCTGAAACGTCTAGATCTAGGAGGACGAGGCTCAGACTTGGCCCATTCGACGGTGATTGGCTTCTGGTCCTCACCGAATGGCTTGCCGTTCAATTCCAAAGCGGCATCGGCGTCCTCCTTCTTCTCAAACTCAACAAATGCATATGGAGCAGCATCTGGGTGTCTTGGTGGTGGAAGGTCAACTCTGACAAGAGCACCGAACCTGTATAGCATTATGTTAGTAACATGTACAGTCCTGAGTTGTGTTGAGTAACGGGGTGATCGGGACAGCAATTTGTAAGTGGGGTTGCTTGCTATTGGCTGTGTCGATGTAGAGTGTGATACTCAACTTTGGCATGGGGATAAGTGTAAGTATGATCTGAGTTGGGTAACGCTTCATTTTGTCTTTTTTTTGATTGTGTCATTTGGTATGCTGGGTGCATTAGATGAATCCACAGATACTGCTTGACGTAATGAGCTTGTTCTTGTGTGAGGGTTCACTGAATCTCTGTCTGAGGAGAACAGGAGAATACAAAGTAGTTTGAAGAAGGTGTGATAAAAGAGAAATAGGGGATGGTACTTCGGTGATGAAGAATCATACAACACTGCAGTTGATTGCACTGGTAATTGCTGGTCATGACTGAGGAGCAGATGGTGTTGCTGAGTGTTTTGATGAGGGGTATCCAAGAGCTTCTTTCCTAGTAAGGACCAGAAAAAACCTGGGGAAGTAAGCACAGAAGGAGAAGAAAGGTATAAATGGGTATCACATAGAAGAAAAAGAGAGAGAAAAAAAAGAAGAATGAAGGGGTATCGTAACAGACGGTCACTTAGACGATCCAGTCTGTGAAAGGGATAGAAGAACAAGCCGGTATCAATAAGGTACCAATAAAGAACAGAAAAAGAACAAAAATAAAGATTAAACCAGACTCAAGGTCATAGTCACTTTCCATAATACCGTCACTTACTTTTCAAAGTCTGGAGCAAGTTCTTTGGCCTTAGCGTCTCTGCTGAAACCTGTGATGGAGCGCGGTTAGTTGAGTTCTTTGGCGTTTGAGGCGTTTGCCCATGACATTTATCGTGTGTCTTGGATTTGATGTAGATATATGACATACCAGTAACGTAAAGAGTGTTCTTGAAACCCATTTTGTCGCTTGGAATCCTCGTTTGTTGAGCTGATCTGGACCTCGGGAGCCGTAGTGGTTGGTCAGCTCTTTTTTGTTCGTTGCCGCCAACGACGTTACGCTCACCACTTCTGTCGTCCATCGCGACTCCAGTGGTGTCCGGATGTACTTCTGTGTCATGTCGGTAGGGTAAATCACAAAGGCGTACTTCAAAATGACACAACAAGGCCATTCGCGCAATTTTTTCGCGACTGAGCCCCCCTATATACTGTCTCTTCTCTAGTCTCTAGTCCTCTCCTCACGGCCCCGCCGCCCACCGCCCCACCGCCCTCTCGCGCCCATCACCAGAGCCAACATTAATTCTGGGAAGAGAATGAGAAAAGGAGCGCAATTTGGGCCAACACAAGTAAAAACCAGCTAAACAAGTCGCTACAACGCACCGCATCGCCCATCAAATAAACGGCAGAAGGGACGATCTCTGCTATTACCACGCTTTACCATCAAGTACTCTCTTTCAAGCGCCGCAAGGAGAACTGAAAGATTGATCACTGTCTCTTGCCGCCCATCGCTCCGATCTTTTACACCACACCCTTCACTAGCCGCTACACCAGACCAAGACACCATGACAAGCGCTAACGTTCTCGGTGTGCCGCCAGTATCCGACGACAACGTCGACATCTTGGACGAGTTCCTTGACTAGCGCCTCTACGAAGACATCAGCAACAACGACACCAGAATGTTTCCCCAACAAGGAGAAAACGCCAACGATGCAAACATGGAGGAGGATATGTTCAATGACTTCTTGACCAACGAAGCTACTCAGAACGACTATATCCTATTCTCGGGAGTTCCAGACTCACAGATGCTTGGTGTCGATAGTGTACAAATGCCCCAGCATCAAGTAAGCCAACCGGACCAGATCCCTCAGTTCCACCATGTCAATCTTCCACAGCAGCCTCAACAGCCGCAGTTTCAACAACAGCACCAACATGCTCAGCAACAACATCAACAGCAAATTAGTGCTGTACAAACGCCCAACTCATTTGCTGGACTCACGCCTCCTCAACAAGAAGTCTTCACTACACCTACAGGATAGTACCCTTCTGTGTCTGAGGGATCGAACGCCGCAGTCTATGATCACCCATCACCGTACGATGCATTATACGAGTCTGCCAGAAGTATATTATCACAACTCCAGTTTGGCAGAGAGACACCCGCTCAATATCACAATGAGTTCCCTCAAGAATACCTGAATATCGATCCAAGCTCGTTACCGTACCAACTTCACATTGACAACTTACCAGTTCATTCCAGAGTCGAAACTCAGATCAAGCTTCAGTTCTCAGTGTCACCGCCTCCACCTCAGTTCCTTCTCCATTTGCCAGCTGATACCATCGCAAAACAGAAGCACTGTCTCAGTTCTGAGCTTGGCCGTGTCTCCAAAGAGAACATGCTCTTCTTGGACACTTACGTGCTCACTTCGTCTACAGACAAATCGTGTAACATCTGTCAAAGATGTGTCAGAAGAGAACAGAAGAGAGCTTCGAGAAGAAAATCAGGTGTCACCGATAACTTGAACTGGATGACCAACGCCAACAAGAGAGCCATCATCTTCAATTGTAAGGAAGTCATGTCTTTCCCAGCTTTGCCTCAAAATAACGCCAGAAGTATTGAAATTTCTTCCAGAATTGTTTGCTATTGCAGACATCACAACGAACCTAAGGGTTTTAAGCTTCTCTTTGTGCTCAAGAACTCCAGTGGTCAAGTCGTTGGAAAGCACGTTTCTTCTTCTGTGATGATTATGGATAGAAAGAAGAACAACGAGGATGGAACTACCAATGCTGCCTCCAACTCTACTAATGAGGCCACAGTGACTTCCGCACCGGGTATTCAGGCTATATCACCGGGCTCCTTCGAGGATGACAGTTCTGAGCCGCACACATCTGACTCAAGGGTCTTCAAGAGAAAAAGAACATGGTCACCAGAACTTTCAGATGGCTTCAGCATCGCTCCTTCCAGAAAACCATCTGGGTCTACCAAGAGAGAACCAATCTCTCCTCAGTCTTTGCCCTTGGACCAGATTCAAGTGCAACAACCGATCCGTCAGACCACTGTCCCACAAGTGCCGATCCCATTCATTCAGAGAGTCATTCCTGCACAAGGACCGCTCAGAGGTGGTATCGAAGTCACACTGCTGGGTCAGAACTTCAAGCAAGGCTTGGTTGTCAAATTTGGTGCCCACAAAGCTTTGTCTACTCAGTGTTGGAGTAATAGTACCATGGTGACGTATCTGCCACCTGCTTCTCAACCAGGACAAGTCGTTGTCACCATTGAAGATCCACAGGCTGATACAAATGGAAAGAGTGGGAATGCTATCTTCACCTATCTGGATGAGACGGATAGACAGATGATTGAACTCGCTTTGCAGATTGTTGGACTGAAGATGAATGGTAAATTAGAGGACGCAAGAAACATTGCCAGAAAGATTATTAATTCAGATACATCTATATCTTCTTCCTCATCAGCATCACAGAGTTCTGAGGCTCCTGCTGGTTCTGTTCAGAATGTTATGTCTTTCTCATCAAGTACTATCTCTGATGAGGAACTTCTATTGAAGGTGATCAACCGTTTGCCATCAAGACCAAACTGGGCAATCTGCACAACGGAAGGTCAAACCCTTCTGCATCTTTCTGCCCTGAAGGGTTACAGCAGATTGGTTCTTTCACTGTTACAAAAGGGAGCAAGAGTGGACTACAGGGACCACAGAGGTTACACCCCATTACACTACGCTGCCTTGGCTGGTGAACGCAACTGCATCGAGATGATAACCAAGTTCAGTGCTAAAATTGATGCTAAGAATGATGATGGTTTGACACCTGCGGATGTTGCGGACTCCAATGTCCTGGACTTGTTGAAGTGTTCATCACGCTCTATGGACAGAAAGCTTTCCAACAGCTCTATAACGTCATCTGTGTTCTCCTTTACCAGTGACGATGAGCTCGATGTTGTCGGTGGATTGCACGTTTCCAGAATGACTGTTGACCAGTTGTCGGATTGTATTGACAGTGACGTGTATGAGTCTGACTCGGGTGCTGATGATGCCTCGAATGAGGAGAGTGAGTCCGATTGGGCTGATGAGAGATCAGTGTCCGTAGAGGATCTTCCGCATGCAACTTCTTCTACAGCAACTTCACCATTGTCACCAACTGGGGATGGGTCTTTGTGGAACAAGATGAGAAACGTGTTCACGTCTGAGAACGAGCAGTTGCCAAAGTACGACGAGTTGTTCCCAGTGAGAGCGAAGCAATTCTCGTTGCCAAAGCTGAGATTCCCATCAACACTGGCTTCTACAGCTTCATCTTCTTCTGAAGTTGCCAATCAGGACGCTTCCAACTCGTCATCCGATGAAGGTGATGATGTGTTCATGAAGTTCTTCAACCAACGTAAGAACGTTCAGAACGATAAGATGTTGATTTTCTTCTGGTTGCCGTTGCTCATCTTGATTATTTCATGGTTTATCCTTGTGAACTTTGGTTACTCTGCAGAGTGTGTGGATAAGTTCCAGTCCATTGTTAGAAGTGGATTAGGTACCATCATGTTGGGGAATGAAAGGGTGAAAGTTGCGTTGAACAGACACTTCAACCAGATGAACCAAGCAGTTACGAGTGTGCTGAGCACGAATTGATATTACGGGTATGATTATTTGGAGGTATTTGGGTTTATTTTCATGTTAATTTGTTTAATTGGTTAGTCCTATAAGTTTTCCATGTTGTGTTTTGTTATTTGCCGATAAAAATGCTGTAGTGTGATTTACGTAAGCGAGATGGGCACATAGAAAAAATTCACAGCTCATCTTGTAGTAGTCTTGTAGAAACATTTATGGGGAGGAATACCAACTAGAAATCAACAAATACAATGGCTAAGGGCAAAAGTGTTTCTATCAAAGACTCTAAGGAGGAGAAACTCCCCGTGATCAAACCAACAATCATCCCAGACGCCCCAACAACGAAGGAGCTACAGACACAGTTCCGTATCTATGTGGGATCCTATGAGCATAACCTGTTGTGTCTCTCTGTGATTTTGCAAAAGGGAAAGACACCTGTATTCCAGTCGGTTTTCCATTTCCAGGCCCACTCGTTATCGATCAAGGCCATTGCAGCAGCTAAGAGATACCTCGTCACAGGGTCCAATGACGAACACATCAGAATCTACGACTTACAAAAGAGGAAAGAGCTTGGTACGTTGATGGGCCATCAGGGATCCATCACATCGCTCAGATTCTCTGTGGAGGGTCACGATGAGGCCTCTGCAGCTCCAACCACCACTGGCAAATGGCTTCTGTCCGGTTCCGAAGACGGTAAGTTGATCATTTGGAGAACTAAAGATTGGGAGATGTATGGAACTTTGAAAGGACACCAGGGGAAAGTGAACGACATTGCGATCCATCCTAGTGGGAGAATCGCCGTGAGTGTTGGTAACGACAAGACGGTGAGATTGTGGAACCTGATGACTGCGAAGAAGGCTGCCAATTTGAGAATCAAGAAGGATTGGCAGAACGGTGAGATGGTGAGATGGTCAGTGAAGGGAGACTACTTCTTTGTCGGGTTGTTGAACCAGATGCTCATCTACAAGACCAGCGAGGCCAAGGCTGTTGGTGAAGTTGCGTTCAAGTCTACACTGATGCATTTGGAAGTGTATGAGATCAATGGTACCGAGTATGCCGTTGTTGGGTTGGGGAATGGTTCTTTGCAGTTCTACAAGATGGAGGAACTTGTTGCCACTAAGGATGAGAAGCCAGCAGAGCCTGAGTTCACACTGCACGGACACACAAACCGTGTGAAGGACTTCAAGCTGTACGTGCAGGGTGGCGAGACATATTTGGTGTCTGTGTCGTCCGATGGATCCATTGTTGTGTGGGACATGACTATCAAGGACCAAGTTGCCGTTTACAACACCGGCGAGAGACTCAACTGCATCGAAGTCACTGCCGAGACTGTGGAGAAGGCGGAGACGATGAAGAGAAGATACAACGACGTGGACGATGTGGATGCCAGTGCGAGTGAGAGTGAAGCTGAGGACGCGGAGGAGTTGAAGAGAATCATGCTCAACGACAGAAAGAAGAAGAGCAAGAAGAGCAAGAAGGGGAAGAAGGAGAAGATCACCGTGGATCTGGAGTGATACGGCAAGAGGTGGATAGGTATGAAGATGAAGATAAAAGTCGCTTAGTCAAGTAAATGCCAGGTAGTAGTACGTCCCCGACTGCGGCCTACCTTCCCAAATAGGCAATCTGATAAGCTGCATGCGCTCGAGGCCCCCCGCGGTTTGTTGCTTCTTTGGGAGTGATGGGGACGATTGGTGATACGAGTGTGATGAGTGCTGATGTGACTGTTGTTGTATATAAGACTGGATGGTTGTCTCTGATCCGTTCTAGATTCGTCAATACTCCACGCTAGAATACCACCAATGACCGTCGCCAAGGACATAAAGATCAACGTTGTGGGCTCCGGTGTGTTCGGACTCAGCACCGCTCTCCACCTGTTGAACAACGGATACACCAACATCACCGTGTTTGACCGTTTGGATCTCCACGGATTGGGATACTCCTTCGAGAACGGGGCAGACACCGCTTCAGCAGACATCAACAAGGTGTTTCGTGCGTGTTATGACGGGAAGGAGTACTACCACCAATTGGCACTCAAAGCCCGGGCCAAGTTCGTCGAGTGGGATGAACAGTTGCAACAGCTGAAGCCAGAGGAGGCTAAAGAGAAGTTCAACATCACAACATCGCTCAGGATCCTGGAGAACTGTGGAATGCTCACCATCAACAACACCCCGGAACTCACGCCAGATCTCGTTGCGTCGTTGGAGGAGTTTGTCCACTCCGGACTGAGAGAGACACAGTACGACATCAACGACAAGAACGATCTCGAGAGAGCTGAGAAAGAGGGATTCTTAGGCAAACTTGACTTTTTCCAAGTGAAGAGTGGTGAACATCCTTATTTCAAGAGGCTCACTGGTGTGTTCGACTCCACTTCTGGTGTTCTCCACGCTGCCAATGCCTGTCTGTATGTCAACTCCATGTTGAGATCTAGAGGTGTGAAGTTTGTGACGGGGAAAGCCGGTACAGTCAAGTCTCTGATCAAAGACGGGGGCCAAGTGAAGGGGATTGTCACTGAGGAGTACAGAGCACATCTCTCGGACCTGACCATTGTTGCGTGTGGTCCGTGGAGTGCCAGTTTGGTTCCTGAACTCGCTGGGTTGAGTGAGGCACAGAACGGCAATGTGTTGTGTATCAGGATCCCAGAAGACAGGGAGGATCTGTTGAAGAAGTACTCCCCAGACAACTTCCCCCTGACGATGTGGAGAATGACTGAGGATTTGGAGAGGGAGAAGTTCAGTGGGTTTGGTGCGTTCCCAGTGACTAGCAACGGACTGATGAAGTTCATCATGAGGTAGAAGAAGTACACCAACCCTGTGGAGTTGGAAGATGGCTCCGTGGTGGTGTCTGTTCCCGTCACCATCAACTCCGATCCCCCAGTCTCACTACTGACCAAAGAGGTTCTGTCAGGTTTGAAGGACTTCATCAAGGTGTTCTTCCCGGATCTGTTGGAGTTTGGGGTCCACAAGACCCAGCTGCTTTGGTACACCGATACGATCAACAACGACTTCATTGTGGACTATGTCCCTGGGACTAACGGTCTGATGGTCGTCACCGGTGGCTCGGGGCATGGATTCAAGTTCTTGCCCGTATTGGGACAGTATGTTGTTGATAGGTTGGAGGGGAGAACCAACGTCTACACGGAGAAGTTCCAATGGAGAGACCCAAAGGATTACAACGACATCAACAAGATCTCCGATGTCGCTAAAGGGCAGAGAAACTACTTTGAGCAGGAGATTGCAACTAGTGATGATCTTGTGTTCACTAAGGAGGAACTTGATGAGAGAGTAGAGGTCTGTTGAGTCCTTAGTGTCAATAAACAATCTTAGACCCCTACAAGATGTCCTAGAGGCTAGACTCTAGAGTGATGTGCAGTATATGTGGAACCTCCGCCGGCGTGCGGGTGTCTAACATGAACTGTACGCATAATCTGGCGCATACCATCAAGAATCGTATAAAAGCCCCACGATTTCCCCCCAGATGAGGTATTATACCACTACGACCCATATCTGCTATATCTGCTATCTGCTAATCCCAGTTTCCAATACCCAGCTCGCTGTCAATGTCCCAAAGAATCACCTACCAAGAATCACTCGGAAAGAAGGGGAACCCCTACATCTCTGCGGCTTACAAGTCTAGAGGCTTGGTCTTCACCAGTGGCCAAGTTGGTATTGACGCGGAGGGAAAGATCGTTGAAGGAGGTCCTGGTGCTCAGATGGAGTTGGCTATCGCCAATTTGAAGAAAGTGCTGGAGGCTTCCGGTTCCTCAATTGACAGAGTGTTGAAAGTGCTCTTGTTCATCACTAAGGACGAGGACTTGGATGCCATCAACGAGGTCTTTGGTAAACATTTCGTGAACAAACCAGCTAGATCGTGTGTCGTTGTGAAGTTCCCAAAAGCTAAGGATTTGTTGGTTGAGCTTGAATGCGTTGCTGAGTGTGACTGAACTCATGCACTCATCCCTTGTCATATCTAGTGTCGCACCACTTTTCCTAATTGGGAACTTTTCACATGTGTAATCTGACAATCTGACATTTACTGATTGGTATTTTGATTGCAACGTAGTTAGTGATACCAAAAGTTTAAAGTCTGACTTGAATATTCCACCCGTGACTCGTGTAGAGAATACTAATCCGTGTTAATGTATTGCCTATAACTGCCCCCTAAAACTATTTCTCCTGCTGCTACCAGGAAGTGATGATCATCGACACATCGACACCCAGGAAATAAAAAAAAAATAAAAAAAATAAAAAAAAGTACCCAGTAGAGTCTTCCTCCTCTACTTGGACGATACCTCAATCAGCTATCAGCTGCTCATCGGATATTATCAGGTCTGAGATCTAAGATAACTTCATCGTGAGTATAATACTGCATGAGTAGAGTGTAGAATCTCTCAAGACGTACTATAATAAGCTGGACGAACGGGAAAGTAGTGTCGGCGAACCTCCAAGGCTCCACGGCAGACCTTCCCCTTTCGGACACTGGGCTCGAGGCTTCCCCAAACTTACTCAAAGAGGAAATTCCGGTTAGCGTCAAGGCACTCGTAATAGAGGTTGGAAGTAAGGCTTAAGCTTTTTGTTGTTCTCTCTCCACATGGAGAAGTCCTCGGGTGTGGTTATTAGTATATACTGATTACTGATAAGAGTCGATAAAAGATAAGCATCCAGGAGGGCCATCATCCTTCAGTATAAAGAGACCTACTTCCCACCTGATGGAGGTACAGAATGATCTTTACATCCAATACCCAGGCGACAGAACCTTCAATGATGAGCGAGTTAGAAAAGAAACTCTCAATGGTCGTTACTGTCGAGAACTAGTCCGACGATAAGCTTGGTGTTGTCACCTCCGCTGTCATTGGAGTCGACACGGGCTACCAGTACGCTCTGGAGATCCAAGAAGAGGCATTCACGCTCGATGAGAAAGAGGAGAAGAAACTGGTGAGAAAGATCGATTTCCACATCATCCCGTTGATGTGTGCCCTGATGTCCTGTCTTCTGATGGACAAATCCACCAACTCGTATGCATCCATCATGGGTCTGAGAGAGGACCTCGGCATGTCCACCGCCACTTACTCCTGGGTCGGTTCCACTTACTACTTGGCCTACCTGGTCTTCGAATATCCTGCCAATGTCATCCTGCAGAAGTTACCCTTGGGGAAAGTCATGGCCGGTGCTATCATCGCATGGGGCGCAGTGGTGTGTTTGCACGCTGCCTCTTTCAACTCTGCCGGGTTCTTGACGTGTCGTGCCTTCTTGGGTGTCTTCGAGTCCTTCATGCACCCTGCCTTGATGATTGTCACTTCTTAGTGGTACCGTAAGGAGGAGCAGTACATCCGGTCCGCTTTCTGGTTGGGACTACAGGGCTTCGGTACCATGGTTGGGTCCGGGATAGCGTATGGTCTGTACCACAACCAGTACTCCTACTCCTTGGCTGCCTGGAAGCTGTTGTACGTCATCACGGGTGTCATCACGGTGTTCATTGGTGTTCTCACTTTCTGGTTCCCAAGCTCTCCAGCCACTGCGTGGTTCCTGAACGACAAGGAGAGAAAGATGTGTGTTGCTCGTGTCAAGGAGAACAGAACCGGGTTGGGGAACAAGCAGGTGAAGTGGGACCAAGTGCAGGAGGCCTTCATGGACCCTTCGTTGTACCTGTACTTCTTCTACATGTTCGGCTATGGCATCTCCAACGGCGCCATGGGAACTTTCGGAAGCATCCTGTTCGATGAGAAGTTCGAGTTCTCTGTCGGTACCTCTTTGCTGCTCAACATGCCTGGTTCTGGTATGAACATCGTGTTCCCGTTGCTGTTTGCGTATGTCGCCAAGTACGTTGTGAAGAGCCGTCTTGTCGTTTCCGCCTTCATTGGCATCGGGAACCTCGTCGGTCTGTGTCTCCTTGCCTTCTGCTTGGAGAACAGAAATGCGATGATCGTTGGGTACTACATGAACTACTGGTGTACTGCAGGTTGGGCGTGTATGTCGTCTCTGATCTCCTCCAACGTCGCAGGCAGTTCCAAGAAGTCCGTGTTCAATGCCATCTTCTTGATTGGGTTCAGTGCTGGTAACATCATCGGCCCACAGACTTACAGAGAAAGTGAGGCCCCAGTGTATCAGTCGTCTGCCTATGCAATGGTGGGGACCTCGGTGATGCAAGTGATCTCTCCCATTGCGTTGCTCTTCATCTACCACTTCAGAAACAAGTCAAAGTACCAATCCGATGGTGAAAAGGAAGAAGAACAAGAAGATCTTACCTACTCCTTTGGTGACTTGACAGACATCCAGAACCCACAGTTCAAGTATGTCTTGTGATCTTATTCCTTTTATTTCAATTGATATTCAGCTATTTAGACTATCAAACACACAGTAACGCCCTCACTCGTTTCCATCTGTAGTGTGTCAACATGCGTCTTCCCCGAGTTGTTCAAAGACCAAACTCGTTTAAGTAGAGAGATCACAGTCCAGAAATTTTGCTTCTAGCTCCTCCTTGCTAGAGTCTCCATCTCTTCAATGAAGGACAGTCTGGCCTGTGGATTGATCAACTCCACTCCCAATGCAAAGTATGCGAGCGGATACATCGGGAGAGAAAGAAACTCTTCCTCTGTCATCTGAGCAAGCTTGTTGGAAATCTCAGTAGACAGTTTAGTTAGGGATTCCACCAAAATGATGTTCTGCAAGTTCATCGAGACGTTTCTGTAGACGGTTTGGTATAGATAAAGCAATGAAGCCTTTATGACAAAGTGGAACTGCAGTGTATGAACGTCGCTGTCTTGGAGGGGCAACGAACACTAATTCTTGGAAATGCTTCTCTCCAGGGCACTTGCATCCCTCATGACAGATACCAAGTGCTCTGTGACAAATCCGTCCTGTCTGTTGGCTTCCAGCGTGATTGAAGCCAGGTTGTGCAGGTGTTTGATATAGCTGTAGGTCTTGATGATCTGTCTCATCTCCTCGAACCTCATAGAGGGCTTGTAGAGGACGTGGTCAAACACGTTGATGACCCAATGCGAGTTCAGTGCTGAAGATAGCGACTTCCAAGTGATCTGTTGGGCTTCCATCCCCACCACTGCGGATTCCTGATGCATGTGTCCATGTCCGTTGGCTATCAATGGGAACAACAGCTCCATCAGACATTTCCCCGTAAGAGTCTCCGCTACTTTCTCTGGTCCACCTCTAAAGATGATCAATGTATGTGTGATTGCTAAGAGGTGTTGGTACAGTGGGGTATGGCATCCCTTGATCAGTTCCAGTTGGAGAAGATAAAGAAGCATGAGCAAAGAGTGGTCGCAGCACAAACTGAACTTCTGTTGAACTCGGGTCTGGAACTCCTCAAAGATGTTCAGGTGTAGTCTGTCAATGTTCGACCGATACTCTTGGATCTCCTTGTCTCTGTATATGTGGAAAGAAAGCACCAGAAGAGTCTCCAAGACGGACACGTTTCCAAGCACCAAGGGAAGAAGGATCTGGATGGCAGACACGCCTGGGTGATTGGGGTCCTGGTGAGCCTCGCAGAATCGATTGAACAACGTTTCTGCCAGCTCTCTGGGGATCAGTTCCTCGTTGAAGTTCACCAGTCTGAGCGAGTTGTTCTCTAGCAGTTCTGCACTGGCCTCTCTGACGTAGTATGAGTCGCTCAGGTTCTCGAGATCTATCACGATCTTTACATCCCGGAAAGAGTCGAAACAGGGGCGGTGAACACCGTCGGCTTCCTTCCTGTGGTTCTTCGTCCTCAGCTGTGTATCCTCTTTGTTCAGGGCCCGTTTCACATGTCTTTCTCCCGCTGAGTTCGCCTCTCTGATTGCGCTGAAGATGCGAGATTGGTGTGCACTTCCACCCACAGTTGATCGGACTCTCAGGGAGGACCATAGAAAGTCCGAGAGATTGAACCCTTCTGGAACAACAACCTCGTTATCAAACACACGCTCTTCTGTTTCATCGGTGATGACTGGAATGACACTTTCCTGTGTAACGCCCAGTGTTTGCTTGGGAAGATACACTCTGGGATTCAAGGTTATGAGAAGTTCGTTGATGGAAAGGTCGTGCGCTTTGGCGTCTTCGATGACGTCTCCCAGCATCTCCGTAAGCATATGGGGCGTAACGGGGCCATTAACTTTCGGTTTCACACCTCCAAGAATGGCATCTGCAGAACTGGTGGTGGCGGTGGGCTTTCTCTTGGGTCCTCTGTAGGGAATGAACTTCACCTTATCGAGCTCACACTTGAGTCCACGCTTGAAACACGCTTCACACGAGGAATCCTGGAAAGTACACTTCCTCTTGGCCTTCGTACAGGCAACACACCTGGACCGTCTGTTGGCGAACATCTCTATGCCTACGAGGGTACAAGATACAAGTTGTGTCCCACGAATAAATACTGGTGGTGTTGGTTGATCTAATCAAAAGACATCTATCAAAGGCCGGCATACATATTCGCGAATCTCTCGGGCTTGAACCGTACGTATACGACGATAAGCATCTCACAGCTTCTGTGTTCTGTTGAGACGCTTGACGTGGTGTCTGTAGAGCTTCTCTGCCTTGACCCACACGCTGGCGGTGTCTCTGTTTGGCAACTGCAGCAACGAAGGCAAAAGGTCTCTGGAGAAGAACTCCGAGGCCTCTCTTGGAAGCAAAGAAGGCAAGTGGTCGATGGAGATCACAGACAACTTTGGACCGGCCGTTGTTGGGACCACCACCGTTGGCTTAGGGAACACCGTGGCAATGGAGTAGATAGGGATGGGGTTGTGTGGGTTGGTGGTGTCTGCGGAGACGTCCACCACTGTTCTGAGTCTTCTGGAGGCCTTGTTGAGCAGGTCGTAGTTGATGAAAGGTGGGATAGGCTTGGACAGGTAGATACAGTTGATGAAGATGTCGGCGTCGGCAATCTCCTGGAATGGACCTCCCTTAGCGGTCTCCTTCATGTCCCACTTCTTGATGTTTCCCTCTGGAACACCGGCCTTGGTGAGAAGCTCAATGGCACCGGAACCACAACGTCCCAGGGCACCGATGATCAACACGGTGGGCATCTTAGCACCCTTGGCAAGAGCGTTCTTCAAGTCCTTCTGCACGTCCTGGATGAGGGCATCTTCGCTGTCGTATGGAGACACGCCTGGAAGCTCCTCGGAGTCGGCATGTGTGTTCTTGAAAGCCCAGTCCTTGACACCAAGAGCGGCACCAGCAAACCCGGCGTAGAAGCCAAAAGCCGCAACACGTCTTCCCTGGTCGTTCTCCAAGAACTCGAGGTCGTAGAGCTTGCCGTTACCTCTGGCGTAACGGCTCAACACGTCCTGCCATCCACCCTGGTCCTTGTAACAGTGGGCAAACTGGATGTGCTCGTGGATGAGTGGGAAAGTGTCCTCTTCTGGAAGCTCCTTGAGACCGATGATAATACGGTCCAGTGGGGCACTCTTCCAGGAGCCAGCTGGGACGATGGTGGCACCGACCTTCTCGTACTCCTCGGCCTTGAAAGCGGACTGCTCAGACTCTTCGACGTAGATCTTGAAGCCGGCCTGGATAAGCTGCTTGGTGGTGGTTGGGGTGAGGGCAGCACGGGCCTCGAGTGGTTTGGTCTCTGCTCTGAGATGGAGGGTAACTGGGGCCATTATTGGGGTGAGTGGAGATATTGGTACTGTTCTTTGGTGAATGAAAGAAAAGAAAGCAGTTGAATGACTGAACGAGACACGAAATATTAACTCGCTCGCCCGGTTTAAGTACTTATCTAGAAGTGTCACCGATGACTCTTTTTTTTTGCCCTCCTGCTCTTTCCCAGGAATTTCTGTCCCGATGTGGCTGGTTCCCCGAGATATGACTCTGCGGTTCCGGGCCGGCCGCCGGCGTGGAAAACTAGTACATATGGATCGAGCGTGTTCGCGGTTTATCTCTGTCTGTCTGTCTGTCTCTTACACACCCGTACACCACAAATGCTCATCTTCGTATGTTCGTATGCCGTCTTTTTGTTTACCTTTGTTGAACCCCGTCTTCTACATCAATTATGGAGATTTGGGTATAATTATAGCCGTTATCCACTCCAAAGGTCTATTGGTCCATCTATTACCCATCATATTACATACATTCATCCACACACCCCACAATGGAGTCGCCCTCACAGCACAACTCCACACTGGCCATCTCGCCACTCATCAACAGAACAATCGATACATTCAGAGGAACTCCACACGATCCCGTCTTCCCCAGTCCCTTGGCTGGGAACAACAACAACAACAACAACAACAACAACAACAACAACAACAGAAGAGGATCTCTGCTGAATAACAACTCTACACCATCAGATTCTGCATCAACGGCCAATCTATCCGCTGCGGAGAAACTACGCCTATGGCGTCATGATGCCCTGATGCAACATCACTACAAGACAGCAGAGTACATTGGAGACAAAGTGCTCTCACTCACAGATGATCCCAACGATGCATTCTGGCTCGCACAAGTCCACTACAACAACGGAAACTACCTCAGAGCGAGACAATTGCTCAACAAGAGAGGATTGGATTCAACAAGTGTATCGTGTCGATACCTCGCGGCTCTGTGTTTGATGAAACTGGAAATGTGGGACGAGGCATTGGACACAGTTGGAGAAGTCAACCCATTCCGTAACGAATCATCCCACCATGTGAAGAACCTCGATGGTGGTATCAAACTCGAAGCCTCCCTGTGTTTCATCAGAGGACAGATCTACACTAAGCTCAACAACTTGGAGAAGGCTAAGGACTGTTACAGAGAAGCCGTACTCGTCGATGTGAAATGCTACGAGGCATTCCACGAACTGATACGCAACAACATGCTTACTCCCAATGAAGAATGGGATCTCCTAAGTGACCTGGACTTCTCAGACTTGGATGAAAACGCAGAGTTGGTGAAGATGCTCTACACTTCAAGACTCAACAAATACATCAACAGAGAACGCACAGAGGAAGCTGAACTCGTGTTGAAAGACCACTACAACTTGAAGTCCAATGTCGATGTCATCCTCAGTCAGGCAGAGCTCTTGTTCATACAGTCCAAGTTCCATAAGTGCATCGAGCTCTGTGAGCAGATATTGGAAGTGGATGACTTGAACTTTGCCACGTTACCAACTTATCTGGCATCTCTACACGAAATTGGAGCCAAGAACAAACTCTTTCTTGTCTCACACAAACTCGCTGAACACCACCCAAAGAGACCCATTACATGGCTTGCTGTGGGGATCTACTATCTCTCTATCAAGAACGTCTCCGAGGCTCGCAAGTACTTCTCAAGGGCATCAATGCTGAATCCAAATTTTGGCCAGGCTTGGGTTGGGTTCGCACACACTTTTGCAGCAGAAGGTGAACATGAATAGGCCATTTCTGCTTACTCTACAGCATCAAGGTTCTTCCCCGGTACACATCTTCCAAACTTGTTCTTGGGAATGCAATATTTACAGATGACAAACTTCACTTTGGCAGAGGAGTATCTTCTCTCATCTTACTCAATATGTCCTACTGATCCACTGCTGTTGAATGAGATGGGTGTCATCTACTACCATAAGAACGAGCTCAACACTGCAGAGTCCTACTTCCTACAGGCTCTGAAGGCGATCAAGACTCTGGATTCTGACTCCAAGGCATGGGTATCCGTGCACTCCAACTTGGGACATGTTTACAGACGACTGAACTTTTATGGTAAGGCACTGGCTTGCTTTGAGAAAGTGTTGAAAGCTTCAAGCAATGATGCTAACATCTACTCTGCCATTGGACTGGTCTACTTGAGAATAGGTGACTTCACCAAGTCTATTGAGAATCTACACTATGCCCTGTCCATAAACAAGAATGACGTTGTGGCGAACGATTTGTTGAAACGTGCATTGGAAGAGAACCTGAACCATATGGACATGAAGGGACAATCACAGTCCTCACAATTCTTCCAAAGCGTGGATGAACCTTTCCAACAGGCTCTTATGAAGAAACAACGCAGGCCTAGACAGCAAGATAAGACCCCGTTGTTGAACAAATCCAAGAACGTGGATGCTGGTAATACGTTGAATGCAAGTGTCGATCAGATTGCTCAGGATCTGATAAACGGTGAAGATTCCAGTGATGAGGATGATGACATCATGGATATAGAAAGTGAGTGACTAACTTGATGATCCTGAATACACGTTAAGCTTGGTTGTTCGGTTTGTTGAGACGACGGGGTTTACGCTTCTTGGTGTGTTCTGCTCCCTCTTGTCGTTGAGACTGTTTTGCTGGCTTATCAGATTGTGGCTTCGATTTCGGTTCTCCTGTATCTTTCTTAGGCTTTCTGGATTTTCGGTTTTTAGGTTTCTTGGGCTTCTCCTTCAGTTGTTCCTTTTGCTTATCGTCATTTTCTTCTTCGTCTAGCTGGATCTGCTGTTCCTCGTCTGATACAACGAACTAGAACTTGAACCCGTCTTCTAGCTCCTCATCGCTCGACCCGTCCTCTGAGTCTGAGATGCCAAACTGTTCTTTGAAGTATGCCTCTGAGTCCTCGAATGCTTTGTTTTGTGGTGGTGTAGCGCTATCTCTTGGTGATTTCTTTGTCTTCTTGTCGTTCTTCTTTCTCGTCGGTTGCGTCTTCTTTGCGACATCTTGTTGTATTTCATCAGTCTGTTTCTTGCTGATAGGAAGTTTCACACCATCAGTACCATCGTCATCGTCATCTGAGAATGAGATGTCAAAGTCCAGGATCTGCTTCTGGATCTTCTTCGTTACGACTGGTTGTTTGACTTTCTGCTGCTTGTCGGTGGACTTCTT
The DNA here is from genome assembly GCA_030462915.1 of Petasospora meyerae. NCBI lineage: Eukaryota > Fungi > Ascomycota > Saccharomycetes > Phaffomycetales > Wickerhamomycetaceae > Petasospora > Petasospora meyerae. The sequence continues at coordinate 23,757 of JAKVQR010000170.1, read as the reverse complement.
TTCGTTGTTCTTGCTGCTGTTCTTCTTCTTCTTGCTTTGTTCGTCTTTCTTGGCAGTTCGATCGTTCAGAGACAACTCTTTTAGTGTTTCCTCTATCAGAGACAGTTTCGATTGTTCGTCGATGGGTGTTGTGTCTCCCAATAAGAATCCCAGATCCTTCTCAAAGGCATCAACGACTCTTGTCTGTGGATCGTAGTCTGGCTCTTCTACCAGTCCAGGCTCTTTTGGGTTCGCCACTGGTGCGATGTACACAGGACTGGATTCTGGCTTCTTGCTCTTCTTCTTGGCCATTGTTGTGTGGCTGTGGGGTACAAATTGGTGTTTTGTTGATGAATTCTGTCTACGGATGATGATGATGATCACGGTGTTTCTTTTTCTTGGGCCTCCCCGGATCAACAACTCGCAGCCTCCGAGTCCTTCAAAACGCTTCACCACTACTTACAAAAAATATGAGACTGCAAAATTTGTATATACGTTGGGTGCTAAACAGTGCTCAGATGTTCATCTTCTCCTTCAGGGCCTTCTTCACCTCACCATAGACCTCATCGACGGTCTTGTTGCACTGCAATCTCACAACCTTGCCCTGCTTGTCAAAGTACTCCACCACCGGGTAACTCGTCTCGATGAAGGTTCTGAATCTCTTCTTGATGCTCTCGATGTTGTCGTCTGTACGGCCAGACGTCTTTCCTCTCTCCAGAAGACGCTTGAGCATGACTTCCTCTGGACACTCGAAGAAGATGGTGAAGGAACTTGTGGCGATCTCCTCTTCAAAAGTGATGGCCTGGTCCATCTTACGAGGGAACCCATCAATGAGGAATCTATTCACACCTTCGCTCTTGGCAGCAGCCATGGCATTCTTCAACAGTGCGATGGTGACCTCCTGTGGCACGATCGTTCCCTCACGGATGCACTTGTCGATGAGCTCACCGTACTCGGAACCAGGTCTGCTCTGCTCGGCACGCAACAAGTCACCAGCTGACAAGTGGGCAAACTTGTAGTCCTTCACAAGCTTGGAGCACTATGTACCCTTTCCGGAACCTGGACCACCAAGCACGAAGATCACAGAGACCTCGTCTTCGGTGAAGGCCTTGGTCTTCTTCTTAGGAGCAGGTGGCTCTACAAACTCCTGTGGACCGTTCTTCTGGTAGGAGATGGAGAGCAATGAGGAACCGACGGCCAACGCACCAAGAACAAGTGCAAGTTTGCCTCTGGAGAAGCCACCGGTGTTACCCTTACTGTTGTCATTGTTCTTGTTGTTGCTGTTGTTTGGCTGTTGTGGTTGTTGCTGAAGTTGTGTCTTGCCCGTGGAGAATGGACGTGTGTATGGCAACACGCAACGGGTCAATTGCTTGTTAGCGGTGAGGAGTGTTCTCTGGGAAACAAATCTCTGCATCATTGGAGGGTTTTTTTATAGCTGGAATCTTGCTTAGCTTCCTCTTTTCAATGGGAATACGTTGCAAGCTGTTCCTGAATTCCAGCAGATCGTCGTCTGATTGTCCTCCGTGTTTTTTTTCTTTTTTAACCGCGTCAAGATCTCCGGAAAAAAACTCAAACTCGATCCACCGGACAAAACGAAGATTCACATCTCTGGAAATGGCCTCAAGAACCAATCAGAACGGGCAGAAAATTAGCAAATACACCAGGATAAGCCAAATAAACACTTCTAGAGGAGCAAAAAAAGTAGCAAAAAAGATATTCCGGAACGGGGAATCGAACCCCGGTCTGCTCGGTGAGAGCGAACTGTGATAGCCACTACACTATACCGGATTAGTTTTTCTTGTTGAATTGCCCTCTTTGTGATTCTGTGTTAGTGAAAATTTGAGAATTTTGGTATAAATCCTGGAAAACACTACTTTAATGTCTAGTTATTGACTCATAGCGATCGTATATTGCTATTCGATCACCTCCTCTACCCTCCTATGCGATCACAAGGAGTATGGAGCGAGTAGTTCGTTGTTGTATCTCATATACTGGCCGTTGATGGAGTCATCGATACCCTTGATGGCCAAATTAGCATAGATGGTAGCTGGAACAATTGGATCAAGAAGTTCCTGGTTACGTTTCAAGTCTGTGAAACGTTTGTGTGCCTCCGGTGTCATACCTTCGCCAACTGTTGGTTGATATGGTTAGTAAAAACTCTTCTCTCCAATGATCATGCTCAAATCATACGTACACTTCTCCCTGATATCGTTCTGCATCTGTGTGTCAACCACACCTGGAGCCACCGAAACACACTTGATATCTGGTTCCTCCGTGGCCAACTGCGTAGCAAAGTTGTTTATCGCAGCCTTGGAGGCACCGTATGCTCCCCAGCCGTATGCTCCCTTGATAGATGCTCCGGAAGACACAAGCACGACGTTACCCTTGGACTCTCTGAGATGTGGGATGGCCTGTGAGACAAGATCCACGATGGAGAAGAAGTTGATCTCGAAAAGCTCCCTCCATTGTGGGACGTCAGCCTTGCTGATGCTCTGAACTGGCTCCAGGACACCGGCGTTGGCGATAAGGCTGTCCAAGCGGCCAAACTTCTGCAAACACTGATCGATGACCTTCTTAGCAGTACCCTCCTATGCCAAATCTCCCTGAACAGTGAGAACACGTTCTTCACCGTACTTGATTCTCAGATTCCGCAATGGCTCCTCGGAACGGGCAACGGCAACCACGTTAACAGAGGGATCTTTCAACAACACATCTGTGATACTTGCGCCAATTCCTGTGATCTGTGTTAGTCTTTTTTGATCATTGTTTTATCAATTGGTGATCAGAATGTCGGCATGATTGCGTTATGGGATTGCCATTGAACTCTTCCCTGTTCCCCCACAACCCACAACCATGCCTATCTCATTCGCCATCCACCATCAATGGAACGTAGCTCACCTCTTGAAGCTCCTGTGACGATGACGACTTTCATTTCAACTCAAAGGGTGCTCCGATTTGTCAATTGGCTCCTACAAAGTCTGTTATCAGCGGCAATCTAACTCGAAGAAAAGGGAAAAATCAAAGGGTCCCTGAATGGAATATATGGGAGAACCAGCATCATCAACCAAGTTCGCGGAGTTCGCGAATTCGCTCGTTTCCCGGATTGTACGTGTTGACTTCCCAAACCGGCTGGAAATCTGGAGATTTGGTGGGATATTGGAGGGGTTTGAAGGAGATAATCCAAAGGAAAGGTCCCATATTTGAGTCCAGATAGACGTTCGAGATGGAGAAGTGTGAGTTTCCTTATACGGTCTACGGATAAGTTGGAATGGGAGAGATTGGCACGCTCCTGTTGTGGACGCGTTGTTCCCCAGCTATCTCTTCCATCACCAGTCAGTCTACCACCAACTACAAGAGACTAACAACCGCAAAAGCCTCCCTAGCCAACCTGGACTGGGCCAAAGACGTGCCCTGTCGCAACATCACGATACACGGATTCTGCAAATACGAGGGCAAGGGGTGTTCTTTCAAACACGACAGACCAGACAAGTTGAAACCAGTTTCTGCTCCAGCACAGTCGGTGGGGTCCACGTCCACGTCGTCAGATCCAATTGCCGATGTTAACAACTCCATGGACGGTATATCACTTAATGCTGCTACTACTTCAGACAAACCCGTGGAGACCAAGAGAAAGTTCAACCCAGCTGCTTCATCAGTGTTTCTCCCCTCAGGTTCCTCTCCTGCACTCGCCAAACCACAGCTTGCCAGCAAGTTCTCCACTCTGTCCCCCAAGCTCTCAGATATCCCATCTTTTGTTCCATCTTCAGAGCAGTATCATGACCCATCAGTAGCACCACTGCCAGTAACAGCATCGCTGTCACCAGTAGCAGGATCATCAACACCAGCAGCACTCCCACAACCACAGGACCCACAGATGAACCCATACGCCAACATGGGAATGGTTCCTCCAGGTGGTCAGGATTTCATGTTCACTCCACATCCACACCCACAGGCTGCTGCCGTTGCTGCGGCTTCTGCCTTCCCCCTACAGTACCATCTATACGCACCATCTGTCCCACCTCATCTTCAGATACCGTTGAAGGGCAACCAGCAGACCTCAGAGACTTTGTTCATCCCTAATAAACTCCGTGAAGCACTCATGCGTAAGAATGAGGCTACTTTGAAAGTGATGGGTCAATCACAACTCCCAGGGATCGTGGGAGTGTACTACGACTTGGTCCCATTGGACACTGCGCTTGACAGAACCGACAAGACATATGGCTACACAAGTTCCATCTACAAGGCCTTCTCAAACGTTAATGGTAAGGCATATGCGTTGCGTCGCATTGAAAACGTGAAGATCAACCAGGACAGAAGTTTGGCTACGATTCACCAATGGATGAAAGTGAAACACTCAAATCTCTCTACTGTGGTGGATGCCTTCACTTCGAGAGCATTTGGTGACAACTCGTTGATTATTGTCTACGACTACTACCCAGATGCAAGATCCCTCTTTGAATACCATTTCCGTTCCACCATCGCCAAACCGGAGCCAATCACACACGAGTCTCTATGGACGTACATGTGTCAGATATCGTCTGCCATTGCCGCTGCACATGCAAAGAAGCTTCCAGTGAGGTCATTAACGCTGCAGAAAGTGATCCTTACGAGTAAGAACCGTGTCCGATTGTCTGATTGTGGTGTCTTTGACATCCTCCAGTTTGATGAGGAACGCTCAGAGGAGCAAACCGATAGGTTGATGCAAACGGACCTCTTGATGTTTGGAACTATGATGCTCACTCTGGCCTCCATCAAGATCCCTGCTGAACAGAAGAACAAACCACCTTTGGAGATCGTCCCGATGTTGGATCATGACGAAGATTTCAAACAGGCATTGGTGTACCTGTTAAACGAATCAAACGCCAGTCGTACAATCAAAGAATTCCAGCAGTTGATCTGTCATCATCTGTTCAAAGAGATGGACAAGCAATAGCTCGCTGCTGATTACTACGAGGCACAATTGATGCGTGAGTTGGAGAATGCTCGTCTTTTCAGACTGATGGCAAAGATCAATTTCATCATTGACCGTCCAGAATACGAGAACAACCCTATTTGGAAGCAAACAGGCCCAAGATACCCTATCAAGCTGTTTCACGATTATGTGTTCCATCAGGTCAACGAGAAGGGCAACCCATCGTTGGATCTCTCGCATGTGTTGAGGTCGTTGAACAAGTTGGATGCAGGTATAGAGGAGAAGATCCTGCTGGTGTCGCCCGATGAGCAGAGTTGTCTCATTGTGTCGTATAAGGAGATCAAAGACCTAATTGAGAAGTCCTTTAGAGACCTCATGAAGGACTGAATAGATGGAAATTTGGCAAATCTATGGACACCTGTGGCGTGTTAGACCTGTAGGTGCTTCCTCTGTACTAGGGCTTATCCTACGCGAAATATACACCCGTACAGCATCAAATTAACACCTTAACATTTTGAGTGACATCCTTACATACCTTGAGTATGAGCGGGTCGTTTTACTTCAAATAAATTCGGATTGAAGGGGTGTAAGTTGCACTTATATAGATTATTATAGATAGTCAAGGATGGTGCTTCTATTCAACTCTCAAAAACCTCACCAGACTAGCATCTTTTCAAGACTAAAGGGTAATCTCTAGGACTGTTCAAGAAAGATACCTTCTCTATCTGAGAATTTCGAGCTGAATATGCTTCACAAAACCAGCTATTTAGGCCTTAGGAGACACTCAGAAAGAACATTCAAGATTTTCTGAATATGCTAGGACCATTTACTTAACAAATATCATAATTTTATTCTAGTAAAAGTTCGTAGTACTCGACTCTCTTACGTCATGATTGTAGTACTATTTGATAGCCAGATAAGCCACCAGGAGAACAGAAAATCACAATTTCTCATCTTCTCATCATATTACAGGAAGAGTGACACAAAAACAGTCAACTGCTCAGACAGACAGAAAACTACTATTCAACAGTGGAAATGTGATCAAATTCCCAGGGGGTAATTGGTTTATTTCCAGATTCTCCCTTCTCCACACCTCATCCTCCACCCTTCAGATCATCTCTCCAATCACTCTTCAGAACCCTCGCCAATGGACTTCACGGGCTCTATTTCACAATGGAGGAATCGATTCAAGCGACTGGTAATTGAGTTCCACCACCACAAGAACAGCAGAGGATACAGCGACCGGGTCATCACCCACAGACCGGACCCATCCCAACCTCTCTTATCCTTGAGAACTGGATCCTCCCCTGTATCTCAACAATCTCTCAGTCCGATAGACCAGGAACAGTTCAAGGAGTTCTCCAGTACCCTTGAGTACATTGAAGAAGCGGAGGAAGAGACACCACGAGCCCTCACCAGGATACAGAGAGGGATAAGCGGGGCACTGAGAAGCTATCTGTCCAGAAGAACCACTTCCGATCAGTCCTTGTCGTGTCTTTGTTCATGTCACGATCCCAACAGGGAGCTGGAGACCTACTTCCACTTGGATGAGTGTTTTAACAGACCAAACCATCTTGGTAAGGATGACCCCACTCAGGCTTTATCGAACCAGATTCTTGCACAAGTGATGAAGGAAGGAGTACGGTATATTGAAGTAGAGGAGAAACCCAGCAAGAGCAGGTTTGTTCGCTTTGTTAAAAGCCTCATGCCACCAGTTCACACGCATAAGAGAGAAAAGCAGACATTTGTACCACCAGAAGATGTGGAAGCAGAAGTGGAGGTTGAACAAGAAGAGGCAAAGGAGATGCACACATTGGGCCCCTACGAGATCATTGCTGCTTCTAAGGGACTCGTGAAGGAAGAGAAGATCGTTGAAGCCAACGCTACTAGTGAAAGGGTGGTCAATGCTGGTAGTGACTTACGGGCTTTCCAATCTCCAGCTTTCTGGGATGACTTGAAGAAGAGTGCACCCAGTAGCTCCTCGTACGCCAGAAGGGAACACAGACCGACTCCTCAGTCGATGTTGGACCTTGTCAAGGTGAACTCTGAGAGCGCATACGAGAAACAGTTCCAGAGATCCCAAAGCTCAATGGAACCTTGGAAAGTTGTGATGAACGAAGTTTCACTCTACGCTGCGTTGCTCTCTACAGGCGTCAACCCTCATCTGCTGTCCTTCTTGAACCAACAACAACAACAGCAACAGCAACAACAACAGCAGCATCTTGCACAGAAGCTGGTCAATGATTTTTATCATGATAGCAATAGCAATGCCGGTGATGAGAACGATCGATACATTTCCATCGATACTGCCACAGAGGAGATTCGTAATCTCTTACAGACCACGTCACAGATATAGACACATCCTTGTTCTGCCCAAGAAGAAGATGCTGTATCGACAGAGAACCAGTCGATTCTCACACAACTATTGTTACCTACCACAACAACGTCACATGCAGAGACTCCAACTTATCATGACATGCTTCTCGACTATCTGACGTGGAGTGATGATGACGAAGATGAAGATGAAGGTGAAGAACAAGAAGGTGACACTTTGAGGCTCATATCCGAGGTATAGCCACTCAAGATCGACAAGACCAGAATCAATAAGTTGTTTTGAGACACACACCACCCACCCCACCTTTTTTTTTGTATGTGTGTGGAATTGATGTCTCGATTGGCGTCATCTCAAGAGTGATGGTTTGGAGGGACTTTTTGAGGCTCCGACAACAACTCTCTGACACACTACGGATTAATTTACCCACGCAACAGACAAAACGATTGTGAGAATTGTAAGATAACTGTTGTAGTGTGAAGTGTTTTTGTAGTTCAGAATCTTGTGGGTGTCTTTGTAGGACTTTCTTGATATTAGCTGAAACACATCACTTTCTACTATCCCAAAGCAAGTATGGGGTGTGCCGCATCAACACCATCTATGGAAGGAGAGGAGGATCCTTTCCTCCAACGCAAACGTGCCAATGCCGAGATTGAAAAGAGGCTACAAATGGAGAAGCAGAGAGATAGAAACGAGGTGAAACTGTTACTGTTGGGAGCCGGAGAGTCTGGTAAGTCTACGGTGTTGAAACAGATGAAAGTGTTACACCAAAATGGGTTCAGTCACCAGGAACGTCAACAGTATGCACAGGTGATTTGGACAGATGCCATCCAGAGTATGAGGATATTGATCATCCAGGCCAGAAAGTTGGGGATCCGTTTGGTATCAGATGTTCCAGGTTCCACACTGGCAGCTTATAAGCATGCCATCTTGAGAGCCAAGGTGCTTGATCAGGTGGATACCGGATTGGCTGGTGGATCGAGCTTCCTTAACGAGTATGTGCTGAAGTACAGTGAACGGAGCCAGGCCAAGAGAAGGGTACAGAGCACGGGAGTCATTGGGTCTGTGTGGGATGTACAAGAAGAAGAAGAAGAGGAAGAGGAGGGTACCGGAGACGAGGAGGACCAGAAGAACAGAGCCAGCGCCAAAAACAGCAACACATTGGACATTGAAGAGTTGAATGAAAGTGTCAATGGAACTGGAATCAGACCGGGTGTGTCAGCGGTGGCCAGTTCCGTGTTACAAGCAGGACCTCAGAGTATAAGCCGTGAAGACATGGCCACGGCAATCCAACAACTGTGGGAGAACGACAGAGGAATCAGAGAGTGTTTCAACAGATCGAATGAGTTCCAGTTGGAAGGCTCAGCACAGTACTATTTCGAGAACATCCACAAGTTTGCGAACCAGCATTACATCTGCACAGATGAGGACATCTTGAAAGGACGTATCAAGACCACGGGTATCACTGAGACGACGTTCCAGATTGGGTCTTCGAAAGTGAAAGTGCTGGATGCGGGTGGACAGAGATCGGAGAGACGCAAGTGGATCCACTGTTTCCAAGATATCACTGCCGTGGTGTTTGTGCTTGCAGTGTCAGAGTACGACCAGACGTTGTTTGAAGACGAGAGGGTGAACCGTATGCACGAGGCGATCATGCTGTTCGAGTCACTGTGCAACAGCAAGTGGTTTGTGAACGTGCCCTTCATCCTGTTCTTGAACAAAGTGGACCTGTTTGAGCAGAAGGTGAAGACGTCGAGTATCAAGCAGTACTTCCCTGATTATCCGGGACGTGTGGGGGACTCACAAGCTGGTTTGAAGTACTTCGAGGACATCTTTCTGTCGCTCAACAGAACAAACAAGCCGATCTACGTGCACAGAACGTGTGCAACAGACACGCAGAGCATGAAGTTTGTGCTCACAGCGGTGACGGATATGATTGTTCAGCAGAACTTGAAGAAGAGTGGACTGCTATGACCTGTGACGATGCGGCCCGTACCGTTTTAATACACCCATACACCATATGCAGTAGGGAAGGGAAAAAAGAAAAGAAACGTAGCTTAGATTTCCGATGCGCAATTCCGAAGATCCAGCCCAGGTGAGGATTACACATCTAGTGGGATTCTAATTTCTGGGGTGTCGCAAAGAAGCGAAGCAATTAGTCAGGCGGGATGGGAAGTATATAAGGGGAGTGGAGGTCTGCCAGTTCAATCTTTAGTTCACCGGTTCACCAGTTCATCAGTTCATCAGTTCATCAGTTGTGTGCTTTTACCAATCACCCACTACAATCTACAATCTACCAAACAATGTCCATCCAAACAGGCCAACTCGGCAAGATATCCTACCTCCCTCTCGACCAGATCAAACGTCCCATTGCTCCCGTACTGGACTACTCCAAGATCGATGCGATGGTCTCACAACTCAGTGGGAAACCGATGGCCTCCTCAACGTGTACACTGGAAGAGGCACGCGACCTGAATGGAGAACTCCCTCCCATTGACGTCCTTGCCATCAGAGAAGATGGGAAGACCCACTATTTTGCATTTGGGGGATGCCACAGATTCCAGGCATACGAGAGATTCAATGGGGAGAAACTCGTCAAGTGTAAAGTGTTGCCGGCAACAAAGAGACAGCTGAAGCTATACCTCGGTGGTTCGCTGGATGCCTTCTTCCCACCAAAGCCCGAGGAAACTTAGGACGCTTAATGTATGAAAATCTTTAAAGGCACACGACATCTTACCTCGTATGTGCCGCCATGGAACAATGCCAATGGAGAGCTGTTGCTTTTTTAGTTCGTGACCTATGTATTTGTGCCGAAGCCAAGCTCTAGCGGTTCAACTACGTGTTGTGTATGTATCAGCTACTAACAGAGAGTATAATGACAAGAGAAACGTGGGGATCTACTGGACACTGGAAAGTCCACGGTCAAATCATAAATGTGTCTGTGTTTTCTGAAATATGTGGGGAACTAGAAAGTTATCAGCCATCAGCCCTTCTCAAATAACGTGCCGCAAACAAACACGTGCACGCGCCTTATCATGATATACGATGATGACAAAGAGAGATGAGCTGTCTGACCGTCATCAATGATCAGAACAAACCGAGGATTTGGACTTACACCTTATAGAACTGAACTCACCATAATCAAGACCATGACTGCTACGTGCTGAATAACTATCCTTGAACGATTAGCTACTGAGATCCTCGGCTGCTCCGGCTAGCACTGAAGTCTGAAATTTGTAGTTATAGTGTTGTAGTGCAGCGGAGATCGTCATAGGGGGGCTGTGTGGCTCTGTGAAGGGACTGGACCCTGACAACCGGGCATGTCCAGCTTCTCAGATGACAACTGACAACTTCTAACATCCATCCACGTATCCAGCACACGCATGGCTGAAGCTGCTGCTATCGGGTAATTTATCACCAGCATGCTGTTATCGTACACTGTTAAGCTGCCTGGCGGCCTGGCCCACGAGCCCCTCGAAAACCCATACATAGTACCTGAGCCCTGCATCTTGAAGTCCGTACAGAAATGCTAAACAATTGGTAGATCTCGGATCCAGCTGAATAATAGTACTGTCAGTGTTCTCTTTTCTATCTCCTCTCTACCATGTTAAACTCCCATTTTCATACCCTTTTCCCCTCCATTTTCCCAGCCCACATGGGCTCTTTTTCCTCTTGCCAAGTAAGCACTGTTGAGCTTCTTGGCAGTCCGTTTGCCCTTCAAGACAACACACAAATTACAATTTCGCACCACTTTGTACAGCCCAGAGAACAGTACGAAGAGTTTTTGTATTTTTCTGGGCAAACATGTGTGTGTAATTTACTAATACTACCCAGCCCATGTGGTCAGAAGACTTTGTTCGAGAAGCCAAGAGATGGGTCTCTCTTTCTTTCTCTCTTTCTCTATCTCCCAACTGAGGTATATAATCTCCGCTGCCTCCCAACTCTCCCTTGATGAACTCCTGAGGATAGTTGTCTCCCCTCTCCACCCAAAGGTCAACGCTTTACCCACACCATACCATACCATACAAAATGGCCCAGCTCGAACAGTTCGACTACATCTTTGCGATCGCCATGATCTTTGCGTTCCTTGACGCCTGGAACATTGGTGCTAACGACGTTGCCAACTCCTTCGCTTCCTCTGTTTCGTCCCGTTCTCTCAAGTACTGGCAAGCCATGATCTTGGCCGCAATCATGGAGTTCTTGGGTGCCACACTCGCCGGTTCCCGTGTCTCCGATACCATCAGATCCAAGATCATCGACATCAACGTCTTTGCCGAAGACCCTGCCTCCCTCATGCTCACCATGGCGTGTGCCCTGGTGGGTTCCTCCCTCTGGCTCACCGTTGCCACCTCCATTGGTATGCCTGTTTCCACCACCCACTCCATCGTCGGCGGTGTCATTGGTGCCGGCATTGCCGCTTCTGGTGCTAGCAACGTCCATTGGGGCTGGGGAGGGTTTGCTCAGATCGTCGCCTCCTGGTTCATTGCTCCATTGATTGCTGGTGGATTTGCCTCAATCATCTTCCTCGCTTCCAAGTATCTGGTGTTGGAGAGAAAACATCAGATCAGAAACGGGTTGATTGCCCTCCCAGTGCTCATCTTCGCCACCTTGAGTATCCTCACCATGCTGATTGTGTGGAAAGGTGCTCCAAACTTGAACTTGGATGACTTGTCCACCGGTGCCATCGTTGGTTCTATCTTTGGTGTTGGTGGTACTGGTGCTATCCTTCACATGATCTTCCTCCACCCATACTTCAAGAGAAGACTGGTCCACGGTGACTGGAGATTGAAGTGGTACCACATTGCTATCGGTCCTGTCTACTACTTCAAGTCTGTTGATGACATCCCACCAATGCCAGAAGGACACGAGCTCGTTCCAGACTACTACAGAGGTAAGAGACACGCCGAGAACGAAGTCGCCGAGGAGTCCCAGGATGAGAATTCTGTTTCCAAGGAGATCAACGTCTCTGAGGAACAGAAGGACCAGTTTGACCAGGACTTGGAGAAGTTGGAGAACAAGTACCCATCTGCCTCCTCTACCTCTGCTGCCGAGAACGTTGTTGTTGCCCCATTGGAGGAGAAGATGTCTACCCGTGAGCTCTGGTGGTCCATGGCCAAGGTCCCATCCCAATGGCCAAGACTCGTGTGGTTGATGCTGATCCACGGTTGGACACAGGACGTCATCTCTTCGCAGATGGTGAGCGATGGTCCATTGTCCGGTGACATTGCTGACATGCACAAGCGTGCCAAGTACTACGACAACAAGATCGAGTACCTGTTCTCTTTGTTGCAAGCCATCACAGCTTGTACCATGTCCTTTGCCCACGGTTCCAACGACATCGCCAACGCTGCTGGTCCATTGTCCACAGTGTACCAGATCTGGAGAACCAACGAGGTCAACAGCAAGGCCGATGTGCCAATCTGGGTGTTGTGTTACACCGCTGCTGCCCTCGTCATTGGTATTTGGACCTACGGTTACAACATCATGAGAAACTTGGGTAACAGATTGACATTGCAGTCCCCATCCCGTGGATTTTCCATTGAGCTTGGTGCTGCCGTTACCACCGTGATGGCTACCCAGTTGGGTATCCCAGTGTCCACCACCCAGTCTGCTGTTGGTGCCACTGTGTTTGTCGGTGCCTGTAACAAAGATCTCAAGGCTGTGAACTGGAGAATCGTGGCCTTCTGTTACCTCGGTTGGATCTTCACCTTGCCATGTGCCGGTTTGGTTGCTGGTATCTTGAACGGTATCATCATCAACGCCCCAAGAAGAGGTGTTGTCTACGAGTTGACTCCATGATTTGTCTCCTCTGGTTCTCTGTATGTTTTCACTTCTGTTGTATACTAATGCTTTTGTTATCAACTCTTTGCACTATAGACTAGAGAGACTGGTGTATGTAGTTGATGCCAGATGGTCATGCTGTGTGGGGTAAACTAGGAGTCATCAAATCGGGTGTTTTCTGGGTAGTATCTAGGGACTCACCTGAGTAGAAACTGGATAGGTATGGCAGTCATAGTGAGAGCCTCTCCTGGCTCCTGGCCTCCTGGCTCCATACCAACAAGATGGTATTCGACCTTACTTATCTCATCGCACGTGATCCAGAGTCTCTGCAGTTCTAACGTACCAGTTGTACCCCCCACGTTCGGCCCGCTGACCGCCACCTCATCTCGTGCTGTGCGAGCTTTATCTAGCGTGTGTACGGATGTTGTACGGTGTACTTGTACTAGTAGCCTTTTTTTCGGGCCCGTAATCGCGCCGGACACTGTAAGCAACCGCTCAACACGCGCTGTGATTGGCTGCGCTGCTGTCTCCTTACATAATCCGGGAGTCATCACACGCCCAGGGCTCCGTAACGCACAGTGCATGCAGAGGTCATTCATCGTGGTGTAAGCGGACCCGTTTGGACGGTATAAAACATCCAACGGGGAAGCTGTGCCGGTTTTCGAGAGAAGTTATATATACCGGTGACGTTTGCAATTGGATCGATCTCCTCCTTGTCCATTCACCACTCACCTGTTCCCATCTTGTGCAAAACTCCACACAATGTTCTCCAGCGTCGCTAGATCCGTCTCCAAGAGATCCTTCTCCTCCTCAGCAACACAGCACTACAAGGTCGCCGTTCTTGGTGCCGCTGGTGGTATCGGACAGCCATTGTCCCTTCTCCTCAAGCTCAACCACAGAGTCACCAACTTGGCTCTTTACGACATCAGGGGCGCTAAGGGAGTTGCCGCCGACATCTCCCACGTCCCAACAAACTCCAAGGTGGAGGGCTTCTCCCCTGAGGACCAGGACGGGTTGTCCAAGACCCTTTCTGGCGCCGATGTGGTGTTGATCCCAGCTGGTGTCCCAAGAAAGCCAGGTATGACCAGAGACGACTTGTTCAACATCAACGCCTCCATCGTGCGTGACTTGGCCACCGCCGCTGCCGACAACTGTCCAAACGCCGCCATCCTCGTCATCTCCAACCCAGTCAACTCCACCGTGCCAATTGTCCGTGAAGTGTTCAAGCAGAAGGGCGTTTACAACAAGGAGAAGCTCTTCGGTGTCACCACCTTGGATGTTCTCAGAGCCTCCCGTTTCCTCTCTGAAGTTGTCGGTACCGACCCAACCACAGAGAAGGTCACCGTTGTTGGTGGTCACTCCGGTCTCACCATCGTGCCATTGCTCTCTCAGACCAAGCACAAGAACGCATTGCAGCCAGAGACCAGAGACGCCCTGATCCACAGAATCCAGTTTGGTGGTGACGAGGTTGTCCAGGCCAAGAACGGTGCCGGTTCCGCTACTTTGTCCATGGCTCAGGCCGGTGCTAGATTCGCCTCTGCCGTGATCAAGGGTCTTGACGGTGAGAAGGATGTCATCGAGCCAACTTTTGTTGAGAACCCAATCTTCCAGGATGAAGGTATTGAGTTCTTTGCTGCTAATGTCACTTTGGGTCCAAAGGGTGTTGAGAAGATTCACGGCTTGGGTGAGCTTGCCGACTACGAGGAGGAGATGATCAAGATCGCCAAGGAGACTTTGAAGAAGAACATCATCAAGGGCCAGGAGTTCGTTGCTGCTTCCAAGTGATTTTCCTTTTATGACTATTACGATCGTATAAAATATATATATTTATTCCAACACCCCCCCTCTTTCCCCTCTTTCTCCAGCAGACTTATCTCATATACATACAAGCTCATTCCTATTGAATCACCATCTCTTGGAACTTGGTAGTTAAGCTCTCCATCCGGCGAGAGATCTTGGTGTTCGACAGTGAATCTATTGATACAGTTTCCCCTGATGTTTCTTCAAGGACCACTTCCAGTTCTTCAGTACAGCTGCTAGTTACTGTAGTGGGATCTGATAACACACTGTACCGATCTCTGTAATGGAACAGTTCAAACAAAGGTATTCGATTGTAGGATCTGAGAGTTGTCACGGCGTTGGGAGACGGAGCTGTGATGTGTTGTTCTGATTCCAATGGATCACTCTCTTCAGAAGTAGGCAAAGTCTCTGGGATGGGACTGTACACAGAAGACGGAGAATAATTAGTAGCTGTTATGGGCAAGGGGAAGAACTTTCTAAAGGCAGATCTCATTCTTGTAGAACTGGAGATGGTATCTTCCGATGTACGAGGATCGGGACCTTTCTTCAACGAGGAGCTGACGTTCAAATCAACACTTGTCTGGATCGAACATGAATTGGTGGAAAGAGCAGTGGGGTATACGGGTGAAGATGAAGCGGCATTGTCATCCACTGATTGTGCTGAAGATGAAGATGAAGATGGAGATGAAGATGAATCTCTATGGTCAATCCCGTCACAGGCAACAAAGAGATCTGCAATGTCCTTATCCAACTCTAGGGTATCGAAGTTGGGGACTTCAAACAAATGTGTCTTCAAGTCTTCAAGTTGTGAGATGTCCAATTCGTGTAAGGGAGAGAAAACCGGGATCAACAGACAATTGTTTGGAGTGGGAATGTTCCCAGCAAGATTGTGTTCCATGTTTGCCAATAGCTGGTCGATGCTTAGATGATCTGTGTGGTACTTGTTGGTAGATGGTTGTAACTGAGAATTGGGTACTTCACTTTCGGAGGACTTGAGATGTTGTGAACTGAGAGATCGGTCTCTATGACGGAACAACTGGAACCTCTTGAGTCTATGGATCCAGGGAACTCTGTGTGGGTGGATCGTAGAAGGGACGTCTTTACTGTAGATCGAGTGCTCACCACTTTGAAGGGTGGAATCGATACCTTGAACGTTGTGATTTTGGTGGAAGAGACTGATTCTCTGGTAGGGTTGCGGTTGGTCCACTGGGTGTATTTCATCAACGGACACTTTGCTCTTTGTAGTATCGTCTTGCTCCTACTCTTCTCCATCACGAGAAGAACAAACGGACGAGAGAGGTGATTTGTCTCTGGACTGTGGGAAGTTACCAACGGTCAAGACACCCAACAGTGTTCGGTCACCTCTTTTGTGATACATCAACAGGGAAGAAGTCGGTACACTCAATGGGATTCGATTCTCAGAGTCGTCCATGTGTGTGTGATCTGTCGGGGGGACCGTGCTGAGATGGAGGTAGTAGCAGCAGGGACAGCAGTCAAAGTGCAAGAATGTTCAAGCTTCAAGCCCTTAGCCAACGCCGTGAGTATCATCTGAAGGACACCAGGGCTATTCTCGAGATCTCACACATTATGCGGGAAGAGTGGACCGATCCTTGGTAGTTGGGATTTGGGTCGAGTCGGGAAGCTGGTGGTGGTCGTGGGAAGTTCAAGCTGGGAGAAGTGATGATCACAAAAACGGTACGCTGCCAATATTGGGGGGAGGATAGATGATATACGAGCGCGATTTGGACTCGACGCCCTTATATAGAAGACAGTCAGTTGGGCGACTCGAAATCACCAAGGGATCTTTCAACACACCAAATTCTCATCTGCTTTATACCGACCACCCAACAAGTAAAGATGTCCAACTTTACTTCCATCAGTGCTCGGTGCTCAGTGCTCAGTGGTGGGAACTTGGAACTCATAAGTTGCAACTGGGTGCGCCCGATGACGTCACAGAGTATCCCGAGGAAAGACCAGATAATCTCCGAGTTGTATGTATGGTACCTACAACGTGACCCCACGAACATCAACAGTAGACATATTCGCAGGCCAATCACGTTGTTCATGTGTCGATGTTGGGTTATTTTTGGGAAGTGGCCCAAAACTCTGGAGTCTGGAGAAGTGTATCCAAAAAAAGTCCCGGAAAACGGCTCTATAGACTATGACGTGACTCCACCGCTTCACCTGCAGAAATGGCTGGCAAAATGACGTCCTTACTCCTCATCCGACATCGACGAAGGAAAAGTAGGGCGCTCACGAAGAAGAGAACCCTGGATAGTAAACGGGGATTTGCTGGGCTTGGATTTGATGAGAGAAGGACAGTCATCTCAACATGAATATACCGTAAGATGTACCAATGATCATAGAACCATACCAGATACCACTGACCAGGTGGCAGGCAGGTTCCCCTCTCCCACCCTAATTTTCTCCCGCAATCTTGTCTCACATCCTTTCACAAATCTGTAGTTACTAGTATGTAATCCGGCAACTAAATATAGCACCAGTTGGCAGTGACCACATGCCTTGATTTAATGACCTGCGTCAAGAGGCAGCCCTGAGCCGGGAGTCGGGACTAGGGAGCCCTGTTGACACGAGATTGTCAATTGCAGTCAATCTGGCGTCACATCTGCAGAGATGACAGCTTATAGAAGGCTGGTGGGGGAGTTCTCTCGAGTGCCCGTCTGTGTATATATAAAGGAGCCGCTGTTCCCTGCATTCCTCATCTCAATCCCACTTTCTCTTTTCCTTTCTTTCCCTCAACACACATCCACAACAACAATCCACACTCAACAATGTTCTCCAAGACTCTCGCTGCTCTTTCCCTCGCCGCCATTGCCCTCGCCGACTCCGAGACTTTCGGTCTTGTTGTCCTCAGATCCGGCTCCCAGTACCAGTTCTCCTCCATCTCCGAGACTGATGGCCCTTTCAGAGTCGGTAACGATGCCTACGTCGAAGGTGCCATCACCGACGATGGTTACCTCAAGCTGACTGACGGCTCTTTCGCCGAGGTTAAGGAAGATGGCATCTACGCCTCCGAGACCGGTTCCAAGCCGTTCTCAATCTCCAACGGGTACTTGGTCTACGATGGCTCAGAGGCCTTCTCCATCGTCGATGGTAACTTGCTTGCTGGTGCTGCCGCCCAGGGTACCACTGTTTCCCTCAGAGCTTCTCTCAAAACCGGTTCTGCTGCTGCCGACTTCACCCCATCCGGTGCTTCCACCAACTCCACCAACTCCACCACTACCACCTCTGTTCCAACCATCGAGACTGCCAACGGTGCTGCCAACTTGGCCTCTGCTGGTGCCCTCATCGCTGCCGCTGCTGCCTTGTTGCTCTGATTTCAACCCGATATCGATATTGTCGTTATGACCGCCTAATCGATCTTTGTCTAATCTGCTTTCTCTACTTCTCGTCTTGGTCAGTACTCTTCTGATTGAAGACTTACATTACTAATATCTGTTTCTCTCTTTTTCTTCACGCTGCATACATACCTTCATTTAATGATATCCTTTTAATGACTTATACCTTATTCCATTTAGTACCTCGATCTCAAGTCAAAGCCATGAACATCGGCCACCTGCATGAGTACAGGAGTAATTATACCTGTTCCTCCAAGAACTTCCAACTTCCAATTGCCACTATAACTTTTTCCAATACCTAAACCCACATATATCATGCAAGACAACCAGTAAACCATCAAATCCGATAACTTCAAACTTGCCGTGCATTTATATCGAATCGAATAGTATCTTTTACTCTCCCACGTGAGTCGACGGTGGAAAAATAGACTAAAATAGACCCCTCGCGCACCATGACGTCATGTTCCTGACGAATTCCCGAGACATACCTATAGATTGGTCGCAGGAGTGGATGAGCCATTTTTAGATCCTCTGATTGTTACTACTACCAAGCTGGTGATGGCAGGACCTATTCTAATTTCAGAACCATTTTGTTTTGGTAAACAAAGCAGGTAGTATGCCGATGCGAAATGGTCATCGACCTTCACACAAAGATTGCCTGCTGGACAGATATATATATATATATATATATATATATATATAAGAACTGGTCAAACGCAACCATGAAGTCCATCAAAGCAGCTGGTAGACATCTCATTCGATCACCCAACCACCACATTCAAACATGTTCACGCTTCTCAGAGTAGCCCTCACCACTCTCCTCTTCCTCACCTCCACCTATGCTGCTCCTACAAAGCAGCTACAATACACACTGCAAATCAGCAAAGCATACCATGTCCTCAACGACGAACCAGTGATGATCCATCCAGAGACACATGAGGTCGTGGTGGTACCTTGTCACAAGAAAGATCACAACGAGATCTGGGTCCACAGCACAGACGACATCTTCACAGCTATGATGAACTCAGACGGTGCACTCCATCTAGCAGACGAAGTGGTCACTTTTGGTGGCGAACACGGTTCTGCTCTCACTCTCACACCAAAAGCATCTATCCATTCTAACGACCAATTGAAATCAAACTCCATGTTCTCCATCAAGGACGGAATGCTATGTCTTCGTGGTATTTGTCACTTCACTCTATGTCCTTTAGAGTCTTCCAAGTCTTCTGCATTCACCATCCATCACGCCCAATCCAACATCGAGTGTGCTGGTTCCATCTCTGGGTTCCAACTTTCTGTGATTGACCAATTGGGATTCAAACCAGCTGATTTCGAAGCTCCTGAGTTCATCTACAACACTGGTGAACGCCTCTTCTGACCCATTATTCGATCATCATATAATTATAACGACTTTCATGACACTCATTACTAAATCTAATCATCTCTTTTAGTGAATAATACATATCATTATAAAAAATCGTTCATTAGTATACATTTCACAAGATCATTCGTTTCTGGCAACACAATAAGCATCAGCAACTTCAATCGCCTCATATGTACCTTGGAGACTGGTCAGCACTCTGTACTCATAGGCATAGATATCCGTCACCTTATGTGTCTCCACAACTTGTGATCTTCTCTTTCCTCTTCTCATCTCAACTTCCTCTGTTCTCACATATGTCAACGTGAAAGGTGGAGTACCTTCAAAGGAGAAGATGATTTCAGCTTGATCACCTTCATGGATATCCTGGACAATGGAGTGGCCCTATGACACCTCCACAGATGGGATAGCATGTACTGGGATTGAGAGTTTCTCAGATTGCTCAGGTTGTGCTAGTGAAGTGAAGTTGACAACACAATTGGATGAACTGTCACCAATGGAAACAATGGAAATCACACCTGGTTCAGATGCCAATCTCACAAATTGCGTAGATGGTTCCACTGCCTTCAACTGTTGACCGTTAAAATCGTAAATGATCTCGAAAGGTGGTACTCCGATCAATTGGTATCCCACATGGTCTCCAACACAGTAGTTCACACTTGGATCCATTCTGTTGATCTTTGGTGTATCGGTGATAGAGATGGAAACGTAGTTGTTTTCAGGGAAGTCCTCATTGACACATCCATTAGCATCAACAACCTTAACAATCGAGACCAGGTGGTTACCGAGTTTCAATCCACGGTACAGATCTTTCAAGTCAGCGTGAGAATCAACGTTGTTGAGCGTCACAAACTCAGACTTGGAACTGCTCTCGTAGAACACCTCAAAGGTAACACTGAATGGTGCCTGGCCTTGCAAATTGATTTTGATAGGTTCAAGAACACTCTTGTCCAAAAGATTGGTCGTGCAAGTTCTGTAAAGCTTTCTTTTGTTCTTGAATTCAGCACTTGGAGAAGCATTCACATTCTGCTTGATCTGGATAGGATGTGGCTTGTACTGTATCTTCTGCAAATCTCTCTTCGAGTAGATAGCATCATACAGATCTGTGATGGTATAAGTATACTCTCCTCCCATTTCATTTGTTAATCTCAATGTGGCAAACTTGGTGGCAACAGATAACGTCTTTGAGTGGCGACGTCCATCTGGACTTTGGATGGTGTACTCGATTGTGAATGGTGGTGAACCTTGTAAGGACAACTCAATTGAACTCTCATCATGCTGACAAAGGTTGCTCTTTCTGATAATGTCGCCTTGAGCAGTGGTGACTCCTTGTTGTTTGATGACTTGCATGAATGGCTTAGGAAGATGGTGGACTTCAAACTTGCTGATTAAACCAACGTTACCGTTACACTGAGAGTCTCTTACGGATTTCAACACATAGACACCGGCCTTAGAAACCTCGATGGAAGACTTGTGTGCGTTTCTGAAGAGCTGTTGGTGCTTGGAGATGAAGTTTCCATTGAAATCCTGAAGCTCATACTCGACTTGGAACTGTCCCTCACCAAGAAGTCTCAATGGAAGCTCGAATGAGTCACCTTCTTTGATCTTTGCAAGAGCGTCAGCTGCATTCACACCAAAGGAGACAGACGGCACTTCCCTTCTCACTTTCACTTTAGCGTCTGCTCCATTCAAGTTTACCAGACATCCCTTGCTGTCTTCGACGGCTGTAAGAGAGATGATATACTCGCCACCTGACTTGAATTCCGGAGTCTCGATATTGAGACTGTTAGATTTGATGTCCTTAAGGGTGAATGGTGTTCTCTTGTTTGTCATCGTCTCGATGATGTCGTAGTCAAGAGTGAAAGGAGCCTCACCTCTCAAGATCACAGGAATCTTAGCCCTGGAGCCAAGACAAAGCGAGTTGACAGAGCGAGCATTGGAGATCTCAGCACTTGGTTTGACTCTCATAGATGTGGTGAAGGTAAAGTCAGAGACAGGAGACAGTGATACTGGCTCAGAGTAAAGACTGTCCTTGAGAGTAGTGAACGCAATTTCATAATCACCTTCCTTAGATGGTTCGTAAGTGAATCTGTGCCTGGTTCCAGGTGAGTGGATCTTCTTCGACTCCTTAAAGAAACGTTGTCCGTTGCTGATCGTGTAGATCTTCTGCTCTAGGGTGAATGGAGGGGTACCAACAAAGGCCAAGTCGAAGATAAGACCAACCTGACCAACACATGAGTCCGTGATAGCCTTTGAGTTCACGGACAAGAGAGGAACCACAGGGAGAGAGGCAGAGATTGATGAGCGACCACTGATGAGAGCTGGACAGTGCTTCGACTTGACAGAAACAAGGTTATATGTACCTGGTCTGTCCACTTTGTATTCATCCTCATGAGACCAGAAAGTGTGCTTGAAAGTTTCCGTAATCGATTCGTCCTCACTAATGTATTTGATATCAGCTTCGAATGGAGCAGCCGATTCGGAAGCACTGTCAATGCTCAAATAGAGAGACTTCTTTGTAGCACTGTCCTTGGTGAATCTCTCTTCGAGATGAACCTTTGGAAGTTCATGAGCATGGAAGCTCTGCAGCAAGTTGTATTGCTCGAAAAGAGTGTGATCATCAGCAACATCTTTAGTGTAGTTAACAACGTTTCCAAGACCGTCAACGATCTCATCGATCTTGAAGGAGTAGTCACCGATGTGACCAACTGGGTTCTCCAACTCGACTTCAACTGTTTGTGTCTTAGCCCAGCTTATGTTTGAAAGATGAGCCGGTGCAAGGTATTTGGCATTACCGAGGTTCAAGAGTGGACTCTGGAAGAATTCCGGTTGTAAGGACTGGTCACTGAATTCTTGCACATCGTGGTTGATGAACTTCTTGTACTTGAGTTTGAGTGGAGGGACACCCTCGATGGTGAACTTGACAGCATAAGAATCACCAAGACATTTATCCTTGCTTGTAAGTGTGCTGATTTCGGCAGTTGGACAGTTTGGTACAACAACTGGGGATCTATAGGTTCTCAGTCCCAAGTATTTGGAGTCAAGAGCCTGATTGATCTCATACAAACCGGTGTGTTTCATTGGGAAGTTGAGGTAATGGATCGAACGCCCGGATACTGTGTCCCTCTCATAAAGACTATCAAGGTTCTTGTCGTTGAACTTCTTCATGTCCTTTTTAGTGTAATTGAGCAGCTTCACTTCATTTGTCTCGAGGTCTGTGTACTTGATCTGGAGGAAGTCGAGTTCAGAGGTGGAGTTGAGTCTCACTGGAACGTCCACCTGGTAGCCTGAGACGCCGAATGGGATGCAGAAACTGTCATGGAATGGATTCAAGTGGATAGTGTTCTCTGGCAGGATCTTGATGGTATGCGATCCCTTGAAGTGCTTATTTGAGTCGAATGTGGTCTTTCCCAGAGTGGAACCTGTGATGGTGAGGTCTTTGGTGTTGATTCTCTTCCAGGTTGCGAGAATCAATGATGTTACAGGGAAGCCAATGTCACTTGCAAGGAGAATATTCACAAGCAGTACCAAGACAATCTGAATCACAACGACAGGTTTTGTGAACGTGAGCGAAGGGATTCTGAATGCGGGAAGGAAGTAAAGAAAGGCAGAGTCGTAGACCAGATACTTGACGATGAAATTGAAATGCTGACTAGGGAATGGCAAACCGAGCAACGGTGAGATCGACATACCGTTTTTGTACAAGACCAAGTCGTAAATCTTGTAGGATTGAATGATGATGAAGAGCACCAAGGCGAATGCTCTCTGAGATCCGATGTCAAGTATCGTGGCCGGAATCAGCGGCTGATGCGTCTGCGAATGGATCGTGTCCTTGGGACTAGAATCGTGCCTTGAGACAGATTGGCGCCTGTAGCGGATGGATGTGTCGTTACTGTGTTGTTGTTTGGAATCATCCCTCGTTAAGCGCTGACGTAGAGATCCAGGAGTGCCTGGGTGACCGACTGGCGGCCCGTAAAGCTCACTGAGTCGTTGTCGTCTGGATCTTTCCATGACTGTGGGGATTGTGGGGGTATGGTGGTGCGGATTGAGAAGCGAACGTGAATCGGGGATGAATATACCTCAAAGATCAGATGTGTAAAGAAGTTTACATGTTCTTGTATGGCATTTTTTTGTGGGTTTACGATTCGAGTTGAAGGTTGAAGGTTTTGGTCGCGAAAACATCGGTGAACCTGAACAAAAAAAAAAAAACAAG
>JAKVQR010000169.1:0-94692 GCA_030462915.1 Petasospora meyerae | reverse complement strand
GAAAATTTCCTGTAAAGGTATTTTCATTTCCGTTTTGGGCGACTTTTTACTTTTGTTATAAGGTAAGAAATTTGTTATAAGGTAAGAAATATGTTTTGACACAATTGCATCCGGTGTCTATAATTACGTCACCAATCTTTCAATGAGCTCAATATGATACAAATAGGAATCATGAATGAATAGAAGTACAATCTTACCGAATTTGTGAATAGACAAGGATTCAGGGGATTCATAGAAGTCTTTTCCTGCTACCTAAGGTGTACCCAGCCGTGAAACTCAAACCAGCAATGACACTAATCAACACTATGCTCTTGAAAGCCCCTCCACCTATAGCGTGACGCGTTTTCTGTTTCTTTGACCTGTCTCGTCTAATTAAGCCGGCCTTGGAACATCCTTCAGTAGTGGTTGAGGTCTCAGAGATCTCCATGAATATTACCTGACTGGTATCTTGACCCACAGCATGATCTGTGCTGTACATGAGATGATCCTTCGGATCACCTTCGACTTCATCAAACTGGTAGTCAGCAGATTTGGCCGGAGTTGCAAGAATGGTAGTAAGTGAGGCATTGATGTCAAACGGTGAGGGGCCATGAGGGGAGAACGCTTGCCGATCGTCAAGTTCTTCATCTCTACTATCTTCGTCATGGTCGGTCTGGAGTGAATGGGGATCCACATCTGATATTTGAGAAATCTGGTTGCGATTCAAGTCAATCCATGACTCTGTTGGATTGAATGTTAATATCTTGCGAGTGTTGTTTTAAGACGTGTTGATGTAAGCACTCACCTTCAACGGTTGGAGCATCTCCCGGTGGAAACTCAAGTTGAACAAAAGCAGAAGTGTGAGGATGCAAGGCGCCACCATGTGAGTTCCTAGGGGAATTGTGGTTACTTGATGTGTTATCATGTTTATGACGGCGTGTAAACATTGTAATGCTGTGCGTCCACGGAGATTGCTATCTGTTGTCGTTTTTTGATTGTTCTTGATGGAGGGATATTGTAGTTGCCGGGAGGTTAGTGCAGGTTGGGCATGTGGAGAGCCAGTGTGAATATTGCTGTCAGTTATCACATCACTGGTGAGAATGGTTTGAAGTGAGGAAATCTAAGCGATCCAAATACGAATTGTTATCGGGTTATCTTGCTGATGGGGGCGGGGTTTGACGATCCGGGGGAATGGACAAGAGTGTTTGTTGGCCGAGAGCCTCCATCTTCACTTCAGATCAACAAGAAGCTGGTGTATGGCAGGGCTTGCCAATAACGATCCCATTACAATAGAAGATACGATGGAGATGATTGGAATCAAATCCATTGGAATGAAGCCGAGAACGGTGGAACTCACCACTGTGTGTTGCTTTTGTTAGTACAATCAACTGGGGAATGTATGAGGTGATGAAAATTACTCACAGATTTTTGCGTTCACTTGGTGTGGATGATTCATGAACGTGCCATCTTTGGTGAAACAGTCATATTGTGTTTCCAGTTTGAGCCACAATCGAACGGCATTGTCATCATCAGACACCCTCTCCACCAAATCGAAATGCACCACATTGATCGGATCCAGCGAGCTCCAGGAGAATCTTGCGTTGTAAAAAGAGTCACACTCCACACCTTCCAGTGGAATCCACGCGATCGAACTTTCTCCACTCAATGGTGCAGGAACAAAGAAACTGACATCCGTTACTGTGTCGACAACCACCACTTCTGTTTTGTCCTATGTGCTGTCATTATGGGGGAGCAGGTTCGTTGATGCCTTGAAGTAGAACGCCTCGGTATTGGCATAACAAAAGCCTGTGAATAAAAGAGCCACAAGTGTAAATATTTCTGAACAATGCATTGTTGATGTTATTCATTGAGTTGTCTGAGTTAATTCGTTACTGTTACCTCTACAAGTCTTCGTCCAATATCTCAGGTATTTTGCGGAGTTTTTTTTTTTTTTTTTGCCCTAGCCTTGACGCGTCGGTTAATCAAGCATTGTCATATTTTGTTCGTTCCACTTACGTAGATAAGACTTAAGACTCTGTTACAGTCTTAACTTGACAAACCAACGCACAACGCCCAGAAAAGCTCAACAAGAAATGCCAATTTTAGCCTTCGAACGGGATGACGATCCATCTGAAACCGTTTGGCAAGCATACTTCGCTGATGAAGATGAAATCAACAGCTCTTACGACCAACAACGTTTACGAAACATCCAACGACTACGAAACGCTGGGATAAGAGAAACATAGCCATTCCTGTCAGCCCGAAGAGTCATTGATCTAATAACACTAGGACTGCTGCCCATGATATTGATTAGAGTGATGAAGAACCTTCTGTCTGCTGCAGCGTTCTCAGCGGATATTTTCGAGGAAGTGGCAATGTACATCAACGAGTCAACTTACTTGGACAAGTCTTTACTGCAGCAGTTCAGTGACCTTGTATTCACATGGGCAGAAGATTATGTGGATCCTGGAGAATGGCTCAATACCCTCAAAGGTGTAACAGTTACGCTGTATCTACTCTATTCCATCTCGATGTCGGGGTATATGCTGTTCACATTTGTTTTCTACTTCTTATGTTTGACCATGACCACCATGAGGAGATGGGGAGAAGTTATGAAGTTTTTCAGGGAAGTGTTCACAGGAAGAAATGGTGTATTGTGATCATTGATCAAGTAGGTGCTCCTGATAAAAAGTACGGAGATTGTATGACTGGTTCATGACTATGGTATGTGAATGGAAGAGATTCACTGGGATATAAAGCCTTAGTAGTGTTTATGTGAAGTAGAAGTTGGACACAATATATTGAACCACTAGTGAAGTGAACAGTGAACGCTCCATCCAATGATACTACCCTGAATTATATTACTGTTGTTCACCTAATGGTGGGCCATGTATTATACCCCTAGTTCAGAGCCCACACATGGAAGCCCCCAACTTCCATCCTCCATCTCCATCGTTTTGAAACCCAGCGGGATTCTTCAACACTAGCCCCCACACTTTTCTTTTTGTTGAGCCACTCGGAACTCCGCTACACTTCAAGGTGCCCTGAAAACGCCAAAGAAAAATACGCCACCACCAACTAGCCACCACTATAAACGGGGGAAGGTTATGCTAGAAGAGTGAACTCTTAAAGCACTGGTATGGTAGAATAGTGGAGCTGTTAGCTGTTAAACGACCAGATCTGAATCCAGTCGTTTTGTTGCTTAATCTCGAAATCATCATCATCGAATCATGAAAGTTTATCTTAGCGTTGAGGCGGAGATAAAATGCGCCACGGCCGGTGTGGCTAATGACACATTTTTTTAGTCTGTCATATGCAGGAGAGGCATTCACGCATTAGCCACATCACCACAACGACCCGATCGATGATGACATTTATAATTCTGACTCGTAGTCATACGCTGGAGGTCGCTGGACAAAAAGTTGCCCGGGTGAACTTTCCCCAACACCTGGACCAGAACAGAGAAGAAGAACCTTCGTGACCAGTCAAACCCCCTGTTCCCAGATCTTTAACCCTGTGAGACGTCTATTAAAATCCAATACCGACTAGACATCTACCGATCCACCAAGCACATCTCCTACTGCGTCCCTTGAGTCATGTCAGTCATCTTATCAGAACAGGCCAACGCCAACAATATCAGCAACAACAGCATTTTGAAACGAAGAAAGGGATTCAAACACTCCAAGAAGTTTGAACGCTCTTAGCGTGGTTGTCTCCAATGTCGACAGAAGAAGAAGAAATGTGACATGGCCAAACCAAAGTGCCTTAGTTGTGATAAAAAGGGAAGTTGCTGTGAGTATCCCGAGAACATCAAGATCTTCTAGATTGAGAGCTTCGAACCTTTTCAGCAGACAGCTGCAAACAACTGCAATCCCATCAACAAACCTACCAAGTTCAAGATGAAGGAAATCAAGATGGATTCCGTGAGAGAGGTCACTTTCCCTACTCAATCAGGTGTTCACAGCCCTGCCCCATCTGACACATCTGAGGCAACACATAGGGAATCCAAGAGATTTAGTGAAGATCAGAAATTCATTACATTGCAACAACCAACGCCACCTGGGGAGACTATTCATGAACAAATAAGCGTCCAGCCAACAACACTACCACAGCAAAGCAACATCAAGGGACTTTTATCAGTTTTGACCTCGAATCATCAGTCCACTGATCAAGCAATCCAACTTGCCACTGAGGGAGAGTCAATCAAGTCAATCCTTGATTCACACGCTATTGACCTCATCAAGAGAAGTATAGATACGCTACAGTATCTTGATCTTGAAAAGAGACTGGCTGCTAGTGAAGAGCAGCTAAGACAGGTTCAACTTCAACAGAAGCAACTGGACTTGCAACAAGCACAGTTCAAGCAGTGGGCGATTCAGGAAGCTCTTAAGTTCAAGCCTACAACAGTTAACACCACATTACAGACTCCCGTCTCGTATGTTACAACACCAGGCTCAACACCCAATGAGACGATGGTACCGCATATGAACCTGTTTGATGAACTACACAGATCGAACGTTGACCACCATGTGGCCCAAAGCTCACAATAGAACAGAGGCCAGACAAATGATGGACTTCTAGATTGGGAGAATGAGATATTCAAAGTTGGTTGGCAAGGGTAATTGAGTTTTGATTCAGTATATGTTCGTCATCAAATTTGAGAGAGCTTTTTGCCTATATGCTCAGGATGTTTATCGTAGTGTTCCTTCTGCATGTATGCCCATAGGAAGTCTGTGATAGTGGATGCGACTCCCAAAGTGTATACCAGCGTGATTGCGTAGAAGAAGTTGGAGTTACCAGATCCCAGATCGATCCACAGATGGTAGAAAATCGGAGCCAGGATGATGGAGTGTACCAACAATAACGCAGAGATCAACGGATATACCAGATACTTGAAGCATGGTTGTAGCAACAACAGTAACGGAAGGTACAGAGAGAGGTCTGTCAACTCAGTGTATGGTTTCCCAAGTGTGAGACACCCAAGGGAAAGAATGAATGCGACAACTCCCTCAGTGCTGATAGTCAATGGGGCAACAAAGCACACCTGGAACAAGTTGAACACCATAGTGTAAAATGGGATGAAGAAGTCGAACATCTCTGTGAAGAAGTACCACCAGATTCCAAGGTTTGGAGCAATTTTGCTAAACGTGATGACGGTGCCGTAGGTAGCATTGATGAACTTCCAGTCCCCTGTGAGGTGGAAAGAGAGACCTATGAGGCCAGCAGTTGCCACGAGGAACGTTGAGGTGTACAATAACATACTTGAACCTCTCTCTGACACAACTTTGCATAACGGAAGAAGGAGGTAAATTGGTGTGTAACTCAAGTAGGCAGCTAGGGACAAGGAAACTGCGCTGATGATCGTATTAGCCTGAACAGCCTGGTAGAATGCACTGATGAGGAACGTGTTGGTTATGACGACTGTGGAAAGACCACTATTTGAGAGCACACCGATGGGATTCAATGCGTACACCAGACCAACCACCCATGGTTGTATGCCGAGTTTCATCTTTTTGGCCAACAGGATGAATGTGTAGGTGATGTAGGCGTCGAGGAGCGGATACAACAACCGTGCTGCGGGACTGAGAACATCCATGGCAGCGACCAACAAAGGAGGATGGTGCACGACACCTCCATTGTACATATCCATGTCGTTGCGGTATAGAAAGATAGCCTCCTGTAAAGACAGCCATGACGATACCACTGTTTGAAGCTCCACAGATGTCTGTAGTGTGTTGGTGAGCTCAGGAAGGATCACGAAGAGTGCACTTCGCAACAGGAATGCCGCGCAGATCACGCCTGATTCTTTGGAGTCCATTGTGTTCCAGCAGAGTTCGAGCACGAGTGTGTACGATCCGTAGTTTGTGATGTGAGCCGATTAGTTGTTTGGGATACACGAAAGAACACATCATCGGCGTGTTTTTGCTTTCTAGTACTGTCCCTGATTTTGTATGTGGGCTCGTAACCAGCACCGGTAATACAGCTTCTGCTACCAATATCTCCACTTTAAAATTCACTTCTGGAGTACATAAATCACAGAATATGGATCTGGTTGTCAGCTGTACATTGATACTGAATCTCTTGCGGTTGTATATCTTCATATCTGCCTCTTTGATGCCTCAGGGGAGAGCACGAACTGGAAGGAATGCCCTCATATACCACATATAGTGTGGCTCTGTGCCTTGGAAACCCAACCATATGAGGACTATACGGGAACCGTGGTGTTCATTGTGTTTCCTTCGTGATCTCCTCTAGAAACTTTAACTCTCGAATCATCTCAAGTTCCTTCTCTTTCTTCCTCTCTTCTTCGAGAACGCTGTACTTCTTCTTGCTCTTCTTCCTCTTGTTCTCAGCACTCTTAATACGTCGTTCCTCCAACTTTGCTTGTCGACTGTTTTCCGGGTCCTGAAGATGCTGTATTTTCATCGCCAGTATTTCCCTGGCCTTCTTTCTGTTCTACTCCCGAGACCGTGTTGCCTAACATGTCACAACGATACCAGTGGGGATGTGCTTAAGTTGGACTTTTGAGTTACACTTATTGATTTTCTAGCCACCTGGACCCGACCCTCCTTTCAGAAATGTCTCAGTGATCTCCTCTTCGTTGATTTTGGGACGTGGTGGCATTCGGTGTGCCTTGATGAACAACGTAGATGCATGGTGTAGTTGTCGATGAGATAAGATCCTCACTAGTTGTAAGGGCCAAGGATGAGAAGCTAAACAAACCAATCTGCGTGTGAACATGGGGTAGGGAGTTTTGAGGGATGATTCAGATGATTTTGAAAAGTTGATTTGGTTTCTGAGGGTGCCATGTAAGTGGTGAAGAGGAGGTGTTAATCAGACAGAATCGATTCTGACTAATTCTTACTGGTCTGTTGGTTTTGAGCACGCGCGCAAATAGGGTTATACCCTGAACTACGCATATCATGAGAGTTTCAAACGACACTTAATACTCAAGTCATATATAAATAAACGATGGTAGACAACTGGTTGGTAAGATCATGGTGACTCGGTTTAATGTCGACGCCGGTATACCATAGACGGTCTTTTCATAAGGCTTGAGTCCCATTGTTTCGTTTACAATCTGCAGATGACCACGGGTAGGAAGATCTCAGTAATAGACATCCTTTGAAACACAGCATTAATTGGCAAAAACAGTAAATGTAACATGTAGGATGATATAATTCATGACAGACTCGATTGTCAATACATTGAAGGAGCCCAGATTATGGAAGTGGGACGTACCAACAAGAATCAATGCCAGTTGAACGGGAATCACATAAAGTTGCATGCAGTCTTTCAATATTAGTGTCACAAAAGATGGTGTCGAAAACTTTGAATCAATGTCTGAAATTAGTGGGAAAAAGTGTGTCGGAATATAGTCATAAGTCATAGGCCGTGTCGTGGGACCAGATATGAGATGATATCGTAAAAGGGCGTAAAGTAAAATGAAATCGTGAGGATGATTATTGGAAAGAAAAATATGGTTTCAGTTGATGGGCTTTGACTCATTTATGCTGGAGCTTCTCTTTCCAAATGAGAAGAAGCATCTCCCAGGCCATTAGTAATGCAACACAACCAACGTTGACGTTGAGGGTGAACATCTCAGTCAAGCCCCTGTACTCCATGGCTTGCACGACCTGGTCGGTACTTTGCATGAAAATGGCACCACCAGCAATCAAGCAGAAGGATGTAACAAGTTCAGTGAACGGTCTTGATGGTGCCAAGTTTTTGTTTGGTTGCAACATCAAGATGAAGAACGTGAAGAGACGGAAGAATGAACCGTATGCAAGTAGGTATCCCCACTGCATGTGTACATTTGTAGCGATCTGAGATGACTGCTTGTGAGCGGACATCAAGATACCGGTCCAGAAAATGGTGAAGACTGGGAAAGGATTTGGAGAGAATCCAGGAGAACCAGCATGTATGGCAGAAGGGTTGATGTTCGTGTTGGACAAAACCTGGTTGTATCTCCAGTCCGACAACAACTTCTCCGTGATCATGCCGCATAAACCGGCACCAATGTACATGAAAGCAATGGAGACATGCTGGAGATCCTTAGCATCCCAAACACCAGGTTCAGCGGCCAAATGCTCGAGGAATATATTTGTGGATCCATAGAAGAAGATAAGGAAACTCTCGTAAAACTCCATGGTGAGCATTCCGTGAGGCATCCATCTGTAGAGGAGGGAATTGTGGTTGATCTGGTTCTTGAAGACAATGCACTTGTTCCAGGCCATTCCTGATTGCTGGAAAACACCACAGTAACGGGCGAGAGTGAACACACCAAGCGTGACAAACACACCACCCTTGATGAAGTGAGCAAGTAGGTTGAAAACCTTGTTATCCTGACCAAGAAGATTACCCACAGAGATACCAACCATGACGTAGACGAACAAGTAGGCAAGCATAGGCATGTTCAAGTAGAACAAAATCCAAGAAGTCACTGGAGCAAACTTTTCTGCAGCAACTTGAACACTTGGGTGCATGAAGACGCTAGCCAGAACACCGTCGCGTGCCAAAGCGGTACTGGATTGCTTCTTTGGCTTATGGAAGTCCTCTCCAAAATCCAGAGAATCCTTGTATGGTGAGTGTACACCATTGTATCCACCGTTGTTTCCGTCGTGATTTGATCCTTGATTGGATGGTTGCTCGTCAATCAGGGTAGATGGCGATGGGGAAGGTGAATGGGAACCCTCACCACGCTCCAAATCAATGTCCTCGAGTGGAATGAACATGGTGTCTTCTTGGTCCAATGCGAAAAACTCACCGGAGATCCACTTGGAAGCGGCATTCAGAACAGCAGCGGTATAGTGGAGAATCGTAGCAAAGAGAAGAATCAAGGTCATCTTACCATAACATTGACCAGGATACAACAATGGGGCGGAAAGGCCGAAAACGTTGAGGGAGATGACAGATGTGATGATAGTTGCCAAGTGGACAGTTAACACAGGAATGTACCATTTGCTTCTGACGCTACTCAAGACGAGTGACACTGGGTAGACCACCAAGAATGCGAAAAGTGTACTGAAAACATGGGTCCAAAGTGCACCCTTGCGTGGGAGGTCAGCGGTGAAGAAAGTCGTGGTGTTGTACGCTTCCCAGTAGAGACGTTCCGCCTAGGTCAACTTGGTCTCCAAGATTGGAACACCGTGCATATGCATTGCTTCATGTGGTACAGGAATGATTTCAGTTTCGTTCATCGTGGCGGCAACGGCGGACGCTAGCTCATCGCTCATTTCGTCGTGACTGTCCATGTGGTCCATGTCCATATTCATGTCCATGGAGGCGGCGGCAACGCACAAAGAGCCAACGAGATAGAGCGCTCTGGATTGGAGAAGCTTCATCTTGTGGAATGCGTGTTGTATAAACTAGAACGCCTAGTTAGCGGAGTGGGTGAATCACAGTGAATATAGCGGGCGCTGAAGGATGATAATGTATGTGTGGGCGTTCCCGAAAAAAAACGACCTTTGAGACAGGGTGATGGAACCTTGACTTGAGATATGAAGGTTATGACTCCTGAACTTCTTTAGGATAACAAACCAAAAGCTCAATTGAGTAAATTGTAACTCCTGTGGCGGCACCTGTGGATCAGCCGGCTGTTATATATGCACTGGAGCCCAAGAGTCGTTCGAGCTTCGGAGGTTGTTCTCGGCCTGCCCCTACCGAGATGCCGATTTTTTTTCCTTCCCTGCCAGCCAGCTTTGACACAAAAGACCAGAGCGCGATTTCTACAATCTCGGCTCTACCGGGTGTCCTCGGTAAATCCTGTGATGTTACTACGGCATTTCTCAATCAAAAACGTGGCGATTGGATGATTCAAGGTCGGAAACGAATCGCATCTTGATGGTGTGTTCATTCCAGGTACTTGGAAATCTCCAAGGTTGCTATACACTATGATAAGTAGCAATATATCTCACCCCCTGAAAACCCGTAAAATCCGAGCCATGGAAGACCATGGAAAATTTAAGAGCTCTTGTGTGGGCCCTACCATCAATCATCAATATGCGCCGATTTCTAGCTGTGTAGAGTTCTACAGTCGAGCATATTTTTTAGTAAGCAGACGGTAAAACATTTGACTAAGGTGTAGCATCAGGAGTCAGGACTCAAGAGCACTTGAATTACTTGGGAATTATAAGTATCACATTGAGTACACATTGCCAAGTTTCCCTGGAAAATCAGTGCATCAATCTGCCATCTGCCATATCAAATACTACCAAAGTCTCCTTGATGTTATAGTACGTCGACTAGCCTTTACGTGGCCTCTGCTCTCCACTTATACTGTACAACCTACAACCTAGTTCACGAAAACCTCGATTTCTTCATAGGGTGCTCTATAAATGCTGACAGGGCCGCAGTCAACAAACCTTACTCCATTGAATGGACATGGTAACTCTATAGCTGGTTACCATCAATTATTTAAAAGTCTTGATTAGCGAACGGTTCTGCACACGCCTCAAAGGCTGTAAGCTCTTGGCAGTTGCTAGAAGGGGGCGTGTTCACTGTTTGATCTCCACAACGCCGATAGCTGATTGCCTGAGCGATTGATGGTTGGCATATTTATGCAGATTGATAGGTGTCAATTTTCTCTATCTCGGAGTCTTTTGTCTTTTAGGTTGACTACTGTTACTCCTGAAATGGTTCCGAAAGCCAGAATCTTAAATGGCACTCATGTTTTTGGCATTCACCCGCCCAGTAACTCGTGAGTACGTTGCAGATGAAGTGATATCGCGATTCGCGTTGAATACATCGACCAGGACTACGCTACAAAAACATTGCGCGGTCAAAAAAAGTTTGAGCTGACCTCCTACACACATGTCACTTAAACTATATCATCAGCGGATTCGGTTACCAACGGGCGGTTATCAACATTTTCATACCAAGCACATCCCAAATGGTGTCAGCATCCCCTACCAAGTCCAAGGAACCCCCTAAGCGGCTTAACTCAAGTGATGATTCGTCTTCAAGTTCTATTGATTCCCCTGCTATACTTGAGCACCCTTGTACGACACTTTTACCTTGAATTTTCCACACTCTAAGGTTATACAATTTGAGCATTTCTAACTAGAGAAATAGCCGCTGGAAGTCATTTTGGGTTCAATTCTGCCTTAAGCGCCAGGAGCACGGTCCCGTTTAGTGGGTTCAAAACTCCACAGCTTGCAAGTGGCCGCTGGAGTGACCGTGTCAAGGTCAACTCATCTGTCAAACCCATACTTCCTGTTGAAGGCGAGCGCTTTGCCGAGAGAGGGTTATATGAATCCTTTGAGAGATATCACGATCCTTATGCTTCCTGGGGAATCAAAAAAGACTTACCAATCAACCGCTTGGAAATTGAGGAGATCTTTGTTGAATTGACTGATATATTTGGATTCCAGTTGGACAACACCAGGAACATGTTTGACCATCTTATGCGATTACTTGATTCCAGAGCCTCAAGAATGTCCCCAAAGCATGCTCTCCGTACATTACACGCTGATTACATCGGCGGTGTGAACTCCAACTTCAAGAAATGGTATTTCGCTGCTTAGCTTGATGTGGATGACACAGTTGGATTCCGAAACTCTTCGAAAACTGGTGACGATATGACTTCAGAGGAGGGTTACACGAAGATGTCTAGCTCTGAAAAATTGGCGCTTGCCGAGAAGAGATGGTCCTACAACATGAACCACCTTTCGGTAAGAGATTCTGTCATACAGTTGGCAATCTACTTGTTGATTTGGGGCGAGTCCAATAACGTTCGTTTTATGCCCGAATGCATCTGTTTCATTTTCAAGTGTTGCAATGATTACTACTATGGATTGGAGAAGTACAAGGACGGTCATCCGGATTTCAAACCACCAAACTCTTTTCTTGATCATGTTATAACTCCCCTCTATAACTTCTACAGAGACCAGGTTTACGAAGAAGTCGATGATCGATACGTGGTGAAAGACAAGGATCACTCGACTACAATTGGTTACGATGATATGAATCAGTTCTTCTGGTTTCGTAAGAGCTTGGAAAGAATCAGACTTCAGAACTCAAAGGTCTATCTCATGGATATCCCACCAGACGAACGCTATTTGTCTTTGAATAACATCAATTGGTCCAAGTGCTTCCAGAAGTCGTACAAAGAGAAACGTACTTGGCTTCACGTTTTGGTGAACTTCAATAGAATCTGGATCATTCACTGTGCAATATTTTGGATCTTCACAATGGTTAATGCTCCCGTTTTGTATACCAACAACTACCAACAGCATCTCGATAACAAACCTCCGGTTTATGTTTACTTGACGGTATTGGCTTTGAATGGTTCCATTTCAATTTTCATCAATATCACTTCGACCATCTTGGAGTTCGTGTTTGTTCCGCGTCGCTGGCCTGGCGCACAACCGTTGTTCAAGAGACTCTTACTCTTGTCAATTTTGCTTGTTCTTTTAACTCTTCCAACTTTTTATATCATGGGAAGTTTTGGTACAAGCGTCGAAAAAGATTTGGCATTGGGTATTTCTATTTCCCAATTCATACTCGGATCTTTGGTTACGATTTACTGCAGTTTCACTCCGTTATCACATCTCTTCACTACCAATCGCTCCCTTAACCGGGACCAACTTGCCGTGAGGTACTTCACCAATTCAGTTTCCAAACTCAATGGTAAACCAAAGCTCTCTTCGTATGGGTTATGGCTGGTTGTGTTCAGTATGAAGCTCATTGAATCGTACTTCTTTTTGACGTTATCGTTGAAGGATCCAATAAGGGAGTTGAGTATCATCGAGATCCACAAGTGTATCGGTGATAAGTACATTGGTGATTCGTTGTGTCGCATACAACCGATGATATTGTTGTCTCTTGTATGTCTTACAGATTTGATCTTATTCTTTTTGGATACCTATTTGTGGTACATCATCTGCAACACTGTTCATTCCGTCTGCCGCTCGTTCTACATTGGTGTTTCTATCTGGACTCCCTGGAGAAATGTTTTTTCCCGCTTACCGAAACACATATACTCCAAGATCATTGCCTCCACACCGGAGAGTACATTCAGAAGTAAGATATTGGTATCACAGATCTGGAACTCCATCATCATCTCTATGTACCGTGAACATTTGTTGTCCTTGGAGCATGTGTAGAGATTGATATATCTGACTGTAACTCAGACTGACAGTATGGGTGGGACCACAGCTACATTGAAGGAGCCTGCTTTTTTCATGTCACAGGAAGACCAAGTGATGAAATCACCTCTGTTCGAATCACAATCCGAAGCTCAACGGAGGATTTCCTTCTTTGCCCAGTCCTTGTCGACCCCAATGCCGGACCCATGCCCTGTGTCCCAGATGCCAACATTCAGCGTCTTAATTCCTCATTTCAGTGAAAAGATTACGTTGACGTTGAGAGAAATTCTTCGCCAGGATGAAGGTTACTCGAATGTTACGCTCTTAGAGTACTTGAAGAAGTTACATGAGTCCGAGTGGAAGTGTTTTGTCCATGACACCAGAATGTTGGCCGAAGAGTATTCATAGAAGGAACACACTGCTGAATCGGATGTGACCTCAACCGCAGACCCTATTTCCGCCAGGGATTATGCTGAAAACTTGCCCTTTGCTGCTGTTGGGTTCAAGTTTGCAACGCCTGAGTATGTCATGAGGACACGAATTTGGGCATCATTGCGTTCTCAAACTCTCTACAGAACTATTTCAGGTTTCATGAACTACTCAAGGGCGATAAAGTTGATGTACGATGTTGAGAATCCTCCAACAGATAATCTGCCTTTGGACCATGAAGCCATGCGCCTCGAAGAAGCATAGGTGATGGCAATGCGGAAGTTTCGAATGGTGGTGTCAATGCAAAGATTACAGCAATTTAGCGACGACGAGTATGACAACACTAATTTCATCCTTAACTCTTACCCAGAACTTCAGATTTGCTACTTGGATGAAGAAGTTGATGATACAACAGGGAAAAGTGTATTCTACTCGACTTTGATTGATGGGAGTTGCCGTGTGTTACCGGATGGTAAGAGAGAACCAAAATATCGAATCAAGCTCTCCGGAAATCCAATTTTGGGTGATGGAAAGTCGGATAATCAGAACCATTCTGTGATTTTCTGCCGTGGTGAGTACACTCAATTGATTGATGCCAATCAGGACAACTATTTGGAAGAGTGTCTCAAAATCCGCAATGTTCTTGCTGAATTTGAAGAACAAGATCTTGAGAATCACTAGTCATATGGTGTGGATGAAGAAAAGATCGAATGCAGGGACCCTGTTGCTATCATTGGAACTCGTGAATACATCTTCTCTGAGAACATTGGTATCCTTGGTGATGTTGCCGCGGGTAAGGAACAAACTTTTGGTACATTGTTTGCTCGAACGTTGGCTCGCATTGGTGGAAAGTTGCACTATGGCCATCCTGACTTCTTGAATGCTACATTCATGAACACTAGAGGTGGTGTCTCTAAAGCACAGAAGGGTTTGCATTTGAATGAGGATATCTATGCTGGCATCAATGCATTGTTGAGAGGTGGAAGAATCAAGCACTGTGAATATACACAGTGTGGGAAAGGCAGGGATTTGGGTTGTGGATCCATCTTGAACTTCAATACCAAGATTGGTGCAGGAATGGGCGAACAGATACTTTCTCGTGAGTACTACTATTTGGGTACCTAGCTCCCATTGGATCGGTTCTTGTCTTTCTATTACGCACATCCTGGCTTCCATTTGAACAATGTCTTTATCATCTTCTCCATTATGATGTTCCTCATCGTCTCCCTCAATTTGTCTGCGTTGGTACATGAGTCCATATTGTGTGATTACAATCCTCATATACCTATAACTGATCCTCGCAAACCAGTTGGTTGCTCAAATCTCATCCCTGTCATTAGATGGTTGGAGCGCAGTGTTTTGTCCATTTTCGTTGTCTTTTCTGTCTCTTTTGTTCCGTTGATGGTCCAAGAACTCACAGAACGAGGTATCTGGAAAGCGTGTACAAGATTAGCCAAGCACTTATCTTGTTTCTCACCTATGTTTGAGGTATTTGTCTGCAAGGTGTATGCCTAGTCGTTAATCAGTGATTTGGCTGTTGGAGGAGCTCGCTATATTGCGACTGGAAGGGGCTTTGCTACAGTGCGCATCCACTTCCACGTTTTATACTCCCGATTTGCAGCAGAGAGCTTTTACTTTGCAGCATCGTTGTTGGCGATGTTGATATTTTGCTCTTCGGCAATGTGGAATTTGGCTTTCTTATACTTCTGGATGACCACACTCGCATTGTTCATTGTGCCCTTCTTATACAATCCGAACCAGTTTTCTTGGAATGAATTTTTCCTTGACTACCGAAGTTATCTACATTGGTTGTCATCTGGAAATTCAAAGAGCACGAAATCATCGTGGATTGGACATGTTCGAGCTATCCGTATTCAGGTGACAGGGTCCAAGAGAAAAAAAATGGGCAAGCCAGGTGACAACCTTGCTTCAGACTTTAAGAAGCCATCTTTTGTCAACATGCTCACCTCCCAGATTATACCCCGGATGATGAAGCTCTTTGTTGTGGTTTCAGCATACTTGTTCATGAATGCTCAGAACGAAGTGAGGACTACACGGCTTGCCAATTCGTTATTGAGACTCATAGTCTTCTCTGCTTTACCCGTCGTACTCAATGCAGCGTTACTTGTGGTTCTTTTTTTCATTTCAGTCAGTCTTGGTCCGATCTTATCCATCTGTATCCCATCTTTCCCTGCTATGGTTTCAGGATCTGCTCATCTTTTCTCGGTGATCAATCACGTCGTGTGCTTTGAGCTGCTTTGGCTTGCCTAGAACTGGGACTTCAAAACTACTTTACTCGGTTTGTATGTGTGCTCTTTGATTCAGGACTTGTTTTTCAAGATCATCAGCACTGCAATCTTGACCAGAGAACTCAAGCATGATAGGTCAAACAGAGCATGGTGGTCTGGTAAGTGGTTCAATCAAGGTCTTGGATGGGGAATTTTCACTCAGCCCTTTAGGGAATTCTTCTGTAAGCTTACTGAGATGAGTTTATTCGTTGTTGACTTCTTCCTTGGCCATTTCCTCTTGTTCCTACAAATCCCAGCTCTCTGTATTCCTTACATCGACAGATGGCACTCAATGATGTTGTTCTGGTTGTTACCAGACCGCCAAATTCGCCCTATGGTATTCTCTGCTAAGAAGAGAAGGAAAAATCGTTACCTTGTGTTCTGCTACGTTACGGTGTTTGTTCTTGTCTTGGCAGCTTGTGTTGGTATATTCATTGCTCCTTACCTCGTGAACGATGTGTTCAAGATCAACATACGTGCATACGTCCCAGAGTTCGCAGTTGAATTGTTCCAGCCTGACAGTACATTAAGTCCAAAGAAGGGTTTACGTGGTTATTACATCAGAAACAAACGGAGACGGTATTGAAGTGGGGGTATAGAATAACAGCTATAATACAATGCTCGTTGGTTAATCTATGAAGATGTAGTCATATCAGCAGGACGTCATTTCCATCTAATAAATGTTGACTTCGTGTCTTCTGTTGACACTCCTGGTATGTCAAGGATGTGACTCTCCAGCTGTGAGAGTTGCTCCTTATTGATGAAGAGGTAGACGAGGGAGAATCTAGGAACCTCGCTCAAGCATTTCAGCAGTTCGAGACAGCGTTGGGCGCTGGTTTCGGACGGATCTTGTTCAAGGTACTTGTTGGCTGATAATAGGATGAAGTTCAAAATGGATGGATCGATGCAACCGGACTTGAAAAGTTCCGTGTAGGTGTTCAGCGAGAGGTTCATCACGTACTTGTATGCGTCTAGACTTGTGGACTTTATGATTGCGGTGAACTGGTGCAATGTCGGTGTCTCTGGGTATTCCAGTGAGCTAGTTAGACCCTCAGACAGTACCTACTCCGATGGTGCTATAGTTTTAGGTGCTTCCTGCTTGGATTCTGATGAGGTTGTGTGTGTGTCATATGTTGATGGCGCCTTTGTCACTGTGCTTGATCTGAACTCGAGCGGTAGCTCATCAACCTCAAAGATAGGGATGCTCTCAACAGTTTTCGCTCTTTTCTCCAAGACCTTTCCATCAATGCTATGGCTTCTTTTGGCGTTTGACTCCAACGACTCTAGCTCCTGCATCGACTTTTTCACCATTGAATTCAGTGAATCCAGTTGCAGAGCTGCTTCGTAACTCTTGCGTGCACCAAGTAGATCGTGCAATTTTGCCTGCGACAATCCTTTCCTCCAATACAGTTTGATTTTGGTCTTATCGTCAGGGGATTGCAACAATCCAGTGTTGCAAACGTCAATGCATTTGTGCCAACTCTCTAACTTGATCAATGCCATGGCTCTGTTCGAGTACAGAAGTGCATTTTGTGGGTCCAATTGTATGGCGGAGGCGTATAGTCTGTCGGCTTCTTTGTAGTTCTGGGACTTGAACTCTTCATTGCCCTTTTCCTTCAAGATATCCGCCATTGGGAGTGTATGATTGAGTAGATGATTCGGTGTTGTGTTGGTGTTATCTGCCAATGAATCAATGAATCAATGATGATGGAAAGTCTAGAAGTTGTATGCTTTTTTTTCTTTTTTTTCTTTTTTTTTTGTTGTTGGATGCCATCGAACACTTCATTAACTCCACCGAAGTCTGAATCTGATAACACTTCGATGTATCCGGAAGGCCACCTGATGTCATATAACAGACTGCTATGATAAGTGAAGACGTACAAGATGAATTATCAGCTATCGAGGCCATCTACCCAGAATGTTTAACACATCTGAACGAAGGGCTCATAGATCTTCAGATCCCCAGCCATATGGAGTACAAACTTCGTATCTCCTTCCCAACGAAGTACCCAGAAGTCGAACAACCACACATCCTACAAGTCCAGGTAAAGTCTGGAGAAGATGAAGTATATCTCAAGCAACTATTTGAGGAAGTTGTGGACTCCGTTTTTGTCCCGGGGAATGTCTGCATCTTCGACTTCTTAACAGAGATGGAGGGTATCCTCTATGTCGAGGAAACTGAGGGAGATCAAACGCCTATTGACCAGGTACAACCAACAGTTGTCGATCCGCTTTAGGGATGGATCATGTCTGATCCAGTCACAGATAGAGGTTCAACATTCATTGCATTCGCCAAGGAGGTTCACAGTGAGGAGGAAGTGTTCGAGTCCTTGGGTGCACTCAAAACAGATCGCAAGATCGCCAGAGCTACGCATAACATGGTTGCCTACAGAATACTGAATAATGATGGTACGAGGATAAACGATTGTGATGATGATGGAGAAACTGCTGCTGGTGGTAGAATGCTTCATTTGCTGACAATTATGGATGTGTCCAACTGTCTGGTGGTGGTGAGTCGTTGGTTTGGAGGAATCCACCTTGGTCCTGATCGTTTCAAACATATCAACTCCACTGCGAGAGACGCTGTTATCAAGGCTGGCTTCTACGATGAGTCAAACAAGAAGAAACATAAAAAGTGAGTATGAATAGACACATGCATTTAGATTAAAGGGAAAGAGTATTACTCGCGCAAGCCATCGTGGCTGTAGAGCACCAGAAGCCGAAATTATACCTCTCCATGAAGCTGCAAATGGTGAAACAGATCTGACGTTAAGCTGGTTACCCACGCTATCTGCTTCATACATGTCCCGATTTTCTTTTCTTTGATGAAGCTTTTTGGATTTCATCGCCAGATTTGGCCCTCTTGGTTCCTGAGACGCTTCTTTTGCTGCTGTTGTTACCACTGAGACCCTCCCTCTTCCATAGCTTATCGAGTCCATCATCATCATCATCATCATCATCATCCACCAATTGTGTAGTTTTGGGTTGTTCTTCCTTCTTGGGTGTTTCGCCAAATGTTCTTCTGCCAACCACAACACTGGCACCATTGTTAGACATCTATTGTAACGTCTGGAACCCAACAACTTTCACTTGATTCTTTTGTTTCAGTAGTTTGGCCCTGTACGACTTGGCTGCAGTGGTACTCCACTCGGAAAGATCTCTTAGTTTACGTTGTTCCTCTTCCTGCTGTTTCTCTTCTTCCTTCATCTCTGCCTGGCGCATGAACTTCATCCCCAGGACTTTACTTGACATTTTGCCTTCCGTCATTGTGAATAGGAGTAGTGGTGATTGGATGCGGTAGGGGAATGATATGTGTGTAATGTGTGAGAGATATGCGATGCAAGTTAGAATTAATGAAAATTGTTGTTATATCATTTCAACTGTTGGTGCTTGTGCTTATATTTTTTCTTGGTCTAGTCTCGCTTCAATAGTCCGAAGATGAGGTCTAACAGATCATTGAACTATTCAAGTTTGCATAGTGCGCACCCAAGCTGTTGGGTCTCAGCGGTACAAACTAGCTCTAGGAAATTAACTGATTATGCCAGGCCTCAAAAAACAAACATGATCATGTATTTGAAAATGGTTGGTTTCTCGGCCAGTTTACTCTGATTCTCACCAACGTCCTCGGTAATTCCGACTATCTATCACGTTTTCAGACTAATTGATACCCTCGACTCGAAAAAACCAGTCCCTGGACCGAGTCCTGAGTCCTGAGCTCCCCGACGGGGACTAGCGATCGCAGTAAAAATTTAAATGTTTGTAGCGATGAGATGAGAACTACAACTATAACTAAAGAATACTTCAATCAACCCCACAAGTAACGACTACCGGGCACAATGAAGTCCGATTTCAAACTTTCAAACCTGCTGGGAACTGTCTACGCACAAGGTAACCTCGTCTTTTCACAGGACGGTACGCAGCTTCTCTCTCCAGTGGGAAACAGAGTATCATGCTTTGATTTGATCCATAACAAGTCATTCACTTTCCCATACGAACACCGTCGCAGAATCGCCCGTATTGCATTAAACAAACAAGAGACATTACTTCTCTCCGTTGACATTGATGGTAGAGCCATCTTGGTCAACTACAAGTCCAGAGCGGTGTTGCATCATTTCAACTTCAAAGAGTCTGTGCGTGATCTACAATTCTCTGAGGACTCTCAGTATTTTGCCATTGCATGTGGAAGATTTATCCAGGTCTGGAAAACTCCTTCGATTACTGAAGACAGAACTTTTGCTCCCTTCGTCCGTCATAGAGTGTACGCAGGTCATTTTGCAGATGTCACTTCTATCTCGTGGTCTTCCGACTCCAGATTCTTCATCACCACATCAAAGGATCTCACTTCGAGACTTTGGTCCTTGGACTCTGCTGAAAGTGATGTGAAAATGACATTGGCCGGGCACAGAGACACAGTTGTGCGCGCATTCTTCTCCGCTGACCAGGAGACGATATACACCATCTCCAAAGACGGTGCCCTTTTCACTTGGAAGTACACCAAGAAGCCATCTGACGATGATGAAGATGACGAAGATTCAGATGAAGAGAACACAGAGGATGTCCCAATGTCATGGAGAATTGTGAAGAAGGACTTCTTCTTTTCTGAGTCCAAACTGAAATGCGCTGCCTTCCATGCAAAGTCCAACATTCTCATTGTTGGTTTCAGTAACGGTGAGTTCAGACTTTATGAGTTACCTGACTTCAACATGGTGCAACAACTGAGTATGGGCCAAGATGGAGTGGATACTGTGTCAGTCAACTCTACTGGTGAATGGCTCGCCTTCGGATCCTCAAAGCTTGGACAACTGCTCGTTTATGAATGGCAATCAGAGTCCTATATCCTCAAGCAGCAGGGTCATTTCGATTCCACCAACGCACTTGCATACTCGCCTGATGGTTCACGTGTTGTGACTGCTAGTGATGACGGTAAGATCAAGATCTGGGATGTTGTTTCCGGTTTCTGTCTTGCCACATTTGAAGAACACTC
The DNA here is from genome assembly GCA_030462915.1 of Petasospora meyerae. Lineage (NCBI taxonomy): Eukaryota > Fungi > Ascomycota > Saccharomycetes > Phaffomycetales > Wickerhamomycetaceae > Petasospora > Petasospora meyerae. Next base: position 73,924 of record JAKVQR010000169.1, on the reverse strand, counting down.
GTCTTCTGTTACGGCAGTGAAGTTTGCCAAACGTGGACAGGTTCTCTTCAGTGCCTCATTGGACGGTACCGTGAAGGCTTGGGACTTGGTGAGATACAGAAACTTCAGAACATTCACAGCCACTGAACGTATCAAGTTCACCTCGCTTGCCGTGGATCCATCTGGTGAAGTTGTCTGTGCTGCTTCTCAAGACACATTTGACATCTACGTGTGGTCTGTCCAGACCGCTCAGTTGGTGGAGACTCTCTCCGGTCACTCTGGTCCTGTCTCATGTTTGGCATTTGGTGTTGAGAACTCAGTGTTGGCATCTGCCTCCTGGGATAAGACTGTTAGAGTGTGGCACTTGTTTGGCCGTTCACAGCACAGCGAACCTTTCGATGTTCACAACGATGTGTTAGCACTGGCTATGAGACCGGACTCCAAGCAAATTGCTGTATCTACCATGAGTGGACAAATTCAGTTCTGGGATGTGGAAGAAGCCAAGGAGACTGGTCACATTGACTGTCGTAGAGACATCTTTGTGGGACGTTATACAGAGGACAGATTTGCCGCTCATAATTCCGCTAGAGGTAAGAACTTCACATCTTTGGACTACTCGTTCGATGGTTTGACCATTGTTGCTGCTGGTAACAACAACTCCATTTGTCTCTACGATGTTCCGAACGGTGTGATGTTGAAGAGATTCACAGTGTCGCTTAACATGGAGCTCGATGGTACACAGAAGTTCCTCAACAGTTCAAAGATGACAGAAGCTGGATCTCTTGACTTGATTGACAGAGACGGTGAGAACTCAGACTTGGAAGATCGTATGGACAACTCTTTGCCAGGCTCAAGACGTGGAGGTGACCCTTCATTGAGATCCACCAAGCCAGAAGTCAGAGTGACACATATTCAGTTCTCTCCAACTGCTACGGCATTTGCTGCTGCTGCCACTGAAGGTGTGATGATCTTTTCCGTGGATGATCGCGTTGTGTTTGATCCCTTTGACCTTGACATGGATGTCACAATCGAGACCACGTTGGATACTCTGAAAGAGAAGCAGTACCTCACTGCACTGGTGATGTCATTCCGTTTGAACGAACAGCATCTCATCCATCGTGTCTACGAGAGCATCCCACTCACCGATATCTCCCTTGTTGCTTCAGACTTACCGATTGTCTATGTTGAACGTCTATTGTCCTTCGTCGGAGAGCAATCCATGACATCACAACACTTGGAGTACCACCTCCGCTGGATCAAGGCTTTGTTGCAGGCCCACGGCAAGTACATCAACACACATAAGCACGAGTTTGCCAAGGCCACAAGGGCCTTGCAAAGAGTTCTGGCTCGTGTGGCCAAAGAAGTCACCAAAGTGTCGAGGGACAACGAGTACAGCTATCTCTTCCTCTCATCAGGTGCCGAATTTGTCGCTGCTGAGGATCATGACGATGAAGATGGTGTTGTTATGGATGTTGATGAGCAAAATGTCAGTGGAGAGGAAGATGATGATAGTGAGGAGAGTGAAGGTGATGAGGATGATGACGAGAACGGTGGTTGGTTCAGTGCTAAGGCTTCCAAGCTGCCTGTTGAGTCGCCAGCATCAGATGACGAAGTCGACAGCTCAGACGAAGAGATGGAGTAATCTGCGCAAGTAAAGTTGGATTGTATAAATGAAAGACATCGTGTGTTCTCTACTTGGCTATAGATTTGGTTAGATGTGTAAACTGAGAGAAGAAAAAAAAACGCTCATCACCCATATTCAACGAGCTTCATAGGCATAATTATAATTAGAAATAACAAATTGCTTATAAATACATACGGATTGATAAACACGATGGATCTGAAATCGTCTGAGGAACTTTTAAATTCCATCTTACTCTCCGTACAATCATCACACGCCACAGATGAACATCTACACTCATTACTCTTATCACTCGCCCAGCTCTTACAACAGACTGCACAGTCTGAATCACTCAGAGTATCACTAGCAGAGCATGAAGTGACTTGGAGATTGATCAAAGTGTGTCTCGAATCAGAGTTGATGTCATAGACGTCCTGTGTGTCCATGAAAGTACGTCTTCTTCGTGGTGTTGTCCTGGTTGCAAGAAACCTGTTGACATCTGATCGTCAACACGCTGACGATGTACACATTGAAGAAGTTGCTTTCCAATTCCTACGCACTGTGGAACCATTGGATTTGGACCAGCAAATTAAGGATAATGTCCTAGAGTCCTGTTTCGAGATGCTGTGTAACTTCTCTGTGAATCGCTCCTAGCATCGTGCACAACTGCTTCATGAAGTGGTTTCTGTTTGCCAGATCCATACATGCTGGGAATCACAGGAATTATTGTTGCCACTGCTCACCTACGTCAGTGTGCTATTCAGTGACTCAGACTTGTTGTATGAGGCTCTATCCAAGGGAAAAGGTGCACCGCTATTGCAACTACTGCTGACTCAATACGAAACGATTGATCTCACAATGGAAGCAACAAGACTTGAATCACTTGTACTCGAGGTCTTCACCAAGCTCACCTTCCATGAATCTTGGTTGAAATTCATCACTGTCCACAATACCCCCAAGGACACAGTCAGATATCTCAGGGCATCCCAAGCCATCATTACAAGTAAGTCTCAATGGGAAGTCTTTGAACTAACAGTGGTGCTATCGTGGAACTTCGAGTTACTCCAGAAAACTGTTGATGAGATCAAGGCTTACTTCGAGAACAAAACTGGGGATGTCGATGTTCTGTATGGGAAGATTTCCAGTGTGATGGATGTCTTCTCGACACTTTCCCATTTGGAACACGCAAGAAAGTTTCTTCTTTCGTACAAGGGCGTTGAGCTTCTTGTCTCGTTACTCGGAACGATACACAAAAATGTGAAACCACAATCGAAACTAAAGGACTCCTCAAATGTCCACAGAGATGTGAAGAACTTCCCACACATCAAGTCTATGGTCATTGAGACGCTAACGTCGCTGTGTCATGAGAACTTTGAAGTACAAGAGCTCATCAGAGAAACACACGGGTTGGAGTTGATCCTCTCCAACTGTATCATCGATGAGAATGAACCTTTTATCAAGGAAAGAGCTATTGTGTGCATCAGATTCCTGTTGAAAGATAATCAAAAGAATCAGGACTTTGTTGCTCAATTGGAAGCAAAAGAAGTGGTTCCTAACGAGACCTTGGATGAGGTCGGATTCGAAGTGGAGATCGTCGATGGTAAAGTGAGGATGAAACGCAAACCAAAAGTACAAGATGTCTCTAAATGAATAATGCTTTTGTGCCTTTTTAGTTTTATAATATACACGGGATTTACTCCTTAGCCAACTCCTCAACAATGGCTTTCTTGACAAGCTCAACATCAGCCTTCTCAACAAACACTCTTCTCATCTCCTTAGAGGCCAACTGGGCCAACTCCTCTGGAAGAACGTCCTTGTCGAAAGAGTAGCCTTCGAACTCACCAAGGGCCTCGTTAACAGCGTCAGCAAACTTGGCTGGGTGGGCAGTGGACAAAGAGACGTACTTGATCGTGTCCTCTGGCTGGTCCTTAGCGATGAATCTGTAACATGTCTCGACACCAACGGCAGTGTGTGGGTCCAACACATACTTGGAAGCAGCATAGCACTTCTTGATGGCCTGTGTAATGTCAGCATCGTCAACTCTCTCGGAACCGAAGTCCTTGCGAGCAGCGTTGATGACCTCCTCTGGTACGCTGAAGCCACCTTCGCTCTTCAACTGCTGGAACCATGACTGGATAGTGGCACCAGCCTTCAAGTCATCACCTTCACACACGTTGTTACGGGCCAAATACCACAACAATCTCTCAAAGTTGGAAGAGATCAAGATGTCCATAGCTGGGGCCAAAGAGGCCTTGACGTCACCACCCTTCTCGTACTTGCCACTCTTGACAAATCTGTCCAAGATGTCGTTCTCGTTGGTGGCGATAATCAACTTGTCCACTGGCAAACCCATCTCCTTGGCGTAGTAACCGGCAAGGATGTCACCAAAGTTACCGGATGGAACGGTGAAACGCAACTTGGCGCTCTCCTCACCCAACTGCTTGAGGAGCTGGAAGTATGCGTAGAAGTAGTAAGTCTGCTGGGCAAGGATACGGGCCCAGTTGATGGAGTTGACGGCACCGATGTGGTACTTCTTGTTAAACTCGTTGTCACCGAAGATCTGCTTGACGATGTCCTGACAGTCGTCAAAAGTACCCTTCACGGACAAGGTGTGGACGTTGTTGTCCTCCACGGTGGCCATCTGCAACTCCTGGATTGGAGAGATACGACCAGTTGGGTACAAGATGAACACAGAGACGTCCTTCTTGCCTCTCAAACCGTAGATGGCAGCAGAACCGGTGTCACCAGAAGTGGCACCCACAACGGTAAGAATGTCCTTCTCCTCCTGTGGCTTACCCTCGTTCTTGCGTGAGAGGAAGTACTCAAACAAGTTACCGACAAACTGCAAGGCGACATCCTTGAAGGCGTATGTTGGGCCGTGGAACAACTCCAACAGGTAGACACTGTTGGCAGCGTCGATAGGTTGCACTGGGGTAACGTCTGTGTGTCTGAAAGTGGAGTAGGACTTCTCAACGAGTGTGCGGAGGTCGGCGTCTGGGATCTCAGACTCTGCGATGTACAGTCTCATCACCTCGAAGGCCAACTGCTGGAAGGACAGATCACGCCATTTGGTGAGGAAGTCTGAAGGCAACTGAGGGATCTGGGATGGCACGAAGAGACCACCGTCAGAGGCAAGACCTTGGAGCACGGCAGCCTCGAAAGAGACGTTCTGCTCGGTGGCGCAACGTGTGGAGCGGTAAGTCTGGGACATGTTTTGGGGGTGTTGGGTGGCTTGAAGAGTTGAAGGCGTAGACTCTCTTAACATCCACGTTGATGATATGGTTGGAAATTGGTTACTTCGGGCGATGACTCCTCGATTCGGCTGACGTGGGATGGTCATGGGAGGAAAAAGGAAAAGTGGCGGTATGCGCACACCCTCGGAGGTAACGTGATTTCCGACTCAGTCCTCCTTTTAATACTACCTGGTTTCCTCTACAAGACAATTCATCATAAGCACTTTATTATCTCAGATCTATCTCAAGCACGGTTAGTCTTGAACAGGATACCAACATTCTCAGAAAGCATCTCGTCGGTGTAGAAGTCCGATCTTCTCACAGTCTCCTCGTTGTAACCTTCGTCTCCGGCGAGGATCTTCAACAACTTGGCATGGGACTCGGTGAAGTCGTTGAGGAAGTTGGCAGGGTCTTCCGCGAGCTTGTTGAAGAACTGGTGCTTTCTCTGTGCACTGTGTAACCCTTGAATTCCCAGCACGATCTTGGTGTTGAGCTCCTTGATGGTTTCATCGTGCTCTGCAATCATCTTCTTACTCTCCACTTTCCACAACTCTTGCTATTTCACGTCCTCCACAGGCACTTCAACGTCAATGACAACTTCACCCAACGTAGAGGCCTTATCCACCTTGATCTCGTAGTCCACCACAATAGGCTCATTTGGTTTGAGGTGTTTCTGCAGCAACTCCAACACGTCTTTGAAGTTAAATCTCTGGACACCAAACAAACGCGAGAGCGACTCATCACAGTTTACAATTCTCTTGTCCTCTGCAGCTTGTAAGTTGTTCAACTGCACGTATTGCCAAATGGAGTAGAAGGCCTCGTGCTGGGTCAACTCAGTAACACCCAACAACGCGCTCAACTCTGGGGAAGCTTTCAACTTGATAGGATACTCTTTAGGTTGGATAGTGATCTTGGCCTTCAGATTCTCTGTTCCCGGTCTCTTCACGTCTAAACCATCGAATTCGACACTCTTGGATTTTGGGTCTGAGTTCTCGTGCCACTCCACCACGTTCTCCTTAGGGATTGACATAGGTGCACTTTCGCTGTTTTGTTGTGTGTTTGGAATCAAATCGATAGAGATACCTGAGAGGAATGAACTGAACTTCTTTCTTGCTGAATCCGAGGCAGTTTGCCCATTGAGCAGACGGCCCTCCACTCTCAATGTCCATGAAGGCTCCTCTGTTGTTGGCACTGGGAGACTTTGCTGCTCCTGTTGTTTCAGCTATTGTTGCCAAGGCTGGTTCTCGGAGACGTTGTAGATGAAGATACGAAGGGTTTCTTTGAGACGCGGTAACTTGGCCAATGACTCGGATAGATCACTGACTTTACGCGTTGTGAGGATATCGATCTTCTTCTCGGCCTCTTGGAGTCGTTTGTACAGCTCGACTTCCGGAACGAGTCTCTCCACGGCCTGTGGGATGGAAATGTCTGTTGGTCGTGCCTGGGCCATTCTTCTTTGGTTTGTATTTGGAGATGGTTGTGGGGCTTCCTTAGTCTTCCCCACTTCCAACCTACTATGGAGTTTGTTTACCGTGCTTTTGTTCGGGTTCGACAGGTTGGTGATCGCTGAGACTCGAGAGTCAATTTCTGCCAATTCGCGGAAGTGTCAGTTACCAACACCTGGACACCACACCGACGCGTCGAAGTGGAAATCTTCAAGAACTCCATCAATCTCCTTCATCGACGCGTAGAGATTGTCAATGAACCAATCTCAAATCACAAGAAGGCAATGAGTGTCCGTTTCGATGCCTCAGCTGATGTGTCAGTGGCCGCAAACACCGCAAATGCCACTCCGCAAGCGGAAGAGGACCCAAACAGAGAGCTGACCATCGAGGAAGAGTACAAACTGTGGAGACAGAACTGCCCCATGATGTACGAATTCGTGTCAGAAACTGCTCTTACATGGCCATCACTCACTGTCCAATGGCTCCCAGATAAGATAGTTCCTAGAGAAGACGATAACGCCATTCCACAAAGACTCATAATCGGTACACACACCTCGGGAGAAGACACTGATTACCTGAAACTATCATCCACTTTCTTGCCTCACAGCTTGGTGGAGGACCAATCAACTGTCAATGAAGACAATACAGACAAAAAGAGCAAAGACGACATTGAGAAGGCTAAACAACAGCAAACAATCAATGCCCGTCTGAAAGTTACCAAGAAGTTCAAGCATCAAGAGGAAGTGAACAGAGCTCGTTACAACCCATGCAACCCAAATACTGTTGCTACCATCTCCGGTTCAGGTGATGTGTTCTTGTACGACATTGAAGGTGAAAAGAAACAAACCCCAATACATCTGAAGCATCACACTGCCAACGGATATGGTTTGTCCTGGAGTCCTTTGGTCAACGGACAACTCCTTACATCATCCGATGATCAAACTGTTGCATTGTGGGACACAGTCAATAACACAACCACACCAACCCACATCTACAGAGATCACACAGGGATTGTCAATGAATCACAATGGCACAACATGGATGCTAATCTCTTTGGATCTGTGAGTGATGACAAATCTGTGAGAATCTACGACACCAGAACGCATTCATCGACACACACTTTGTTCCGTGAGGCTGCCATCAACACCATCTCTTTCTCGAAACATTCATCCAATCTGTTTGCTATTGGATTGGAAGACTCCACCATTGAACTCTTCGATCTCAGATCGCCAACTGAGAAGTTGCACACCATTATGGGACACACCGGTGCGATCTCATGTCTTGAATGGGATCCTTTCCATGATGGCATGCTCGCCTCCGGTGCGAACGACCGTCGTGTCATCATCTGGGACATTACCAAGATTGGTGAAGAGCAAGTCCAAGAGGATGAAGACGATGGTGCTCCTGAATTGTTCATGATGCATGCCGGACACACCGCTCCTATCACAGATCTGAGTTGGAACCCACATATCCCATTCCTGTTGAGTTCCACAGCAGATGATAACATCATCCATCTGTGGAAGATCTCGAGAAAGCTCACCGATGAGTACTTGGGTAAAGCTGTGGACGATGTAGATATTTATTCCCTAGAATGAATAGACGTGCGCGTATTTATGAGAACAGATGGCGTAAATGTAGGAACCATGGCATCGTCAAGTCGCGAACTCATTTGATACCGTCAGAGCATCAACGAACTGCTCAGCTACACTGGAAAATTTCCCAACATTGAGAAGGTTGAACAGGTTTAATTTGTTTGTTTCAAGTGGCAAATAACTCTATTTGTACATCTGGTCGACATCATGAGCTTCTCCATCTTCAACCAGATCATCACAAAACGTCTCCCGTTGGTGCGTTACTCTGCTCTCACAAAGCGTGAGAACAAGATCAAAGTACAACTGCTAAGAGACTTCCCTCAATACGGACAACGAGGTGAGATCATCGAGGTGTTACCTGGTTTGATGCGTAACAGATTGTATCCTAACAATGGAGCCGCCTATATCATCCCTGAACAAGGTTTGGGTCCAAAGATCCCAGTGGTGAAGAAAGAAGTTAGACAACAACTGCTACAACAGCAACAGCAGTTGCAGCAACAGAGACAGTTGGAGTTGCAGAAGAGGGCCGAACAGTTGGCACAGGAGCAGAAGAAGCAGAAAGAGGAGGAACTCAAGGCCAAGAGAAAAATCGAGGTAGTGGAGTTGGACGGTCTCTTGTTCAACTTACCAAGCGAAGGTCAGGCTACTGGATCCATCAAGCCATCTACCGCAGGATACTCTATGGTCACTCTGAACGTTAAACTTGGTACTCTACAGATCAACAAGGCTCGTGTCACCAAGAGCGATGTTGCTGATGAGATTGCACGTACTGTCGGGTTCAACGTCCCAGTGAGTGATATCACTTTGAAGAAGGAGAAGGCTGGCGAAGCATTGGATGAGATTGTGGAGGCCGGTCAGTACATCGTGACGATAAGCCAAGACCAGTCTAAGAGTATTGTTACCAAGAAACTGATTGTCTCTGCTTGATTGAGTGTTTTCTGAGCCTCAAATGAAAGACCTGTACATATTTTCAAAACTCTGAGTGTAGTCATTGTGTTCATTCAAGTCTATAATGTGGATCATCAAGCAGCCTTCAAGATGACGATGACGGAGTCTCCTCTGAGGAACAGCTTGGAGATGTATCTCTCCTTTGGTACTGGTTTGCCCTTTTTGCCAGTGGAGGCTCTAGGCGTCTCTGTCCATAGTTCTCTAACGTTTTCCAGCACCATATTCGAATGTCTGTCAAATGCCCTCACTTTCGCCAGAAGCTTATGGTTATTTCTGCAACTTATCAACACTTGTGTACCATTCTAGACGGCATCTTGAAGCACAGACATGGGTCCATGAGTGAATTCGTACTCTTCCAGTCTTTGTAGTTCGGTCTCTGTGAGTTCATTTCGTGGACGGTCAACAAGTTCACTTTGGGTGGTTAGTAAATGTGGTGTGATAAAGATGGGAAACCAAAATGGTAACATACGCCATTGTGTACGATATGTGTAAAGGATTTGTGTGATGTTCAAAAAGCACTGAATCGGCTTGATATGTTGATGGATTGATAACTTCTGTATAGTACCTTAGAGAAACTGGTCTAGGGAGGTAGAGATCTCAGGCTTTTCCATCTTCGCGCTTATTTCCTAGTCCAGATATCCGACTGCCCCCGGATTACCTAGACTCTGCTTACCTAATACAAAACGCGAAACTGACGTTTTTACCAGACGCGTCAACGATATTTTTCCTCAGAGTTTCCCAATCGGGTCTAATTTCTTGCGTCGGATCTCTACAGACTACAACTCTAGACCATTCCCCCTACTTCACACTATAACACAGCGCTTCCAACAGTCAAACACGAACAAACAACTAAAACACACCAATGTCATTCGATAGAGGAGACACCTACACAGCAGCAGTTCTGCCAGGAGAGGACACCACCGAGGACACCAACCAGGAGTTCATCACGGCCTTCCGCAAGTTCATCCTGGAGTTCCGTGTTGGGTCTGAGTTCAAGTACAGAAACCAGTTGAGAGAGAACTTGCTAGTGAAGGAGTACTCCCTCACTGTGGACTCCGTTGACCTGATCCGTTATCAGGAGAACCTCAACAAACACCTGATGGACTCGCCTGCGGAGATGGTCTAGCTGTTCGAGAGGGCCATCACAGAAGTTGCTAAGAGAATCGTGTACTTGGAGGAGTCTGAGATCCCACAGAATTTCCCAGCATGCCAGCTCATCCTCAAGAGTGGGGCCACAAAGCTCACGATCAGAGAACTCGACGCGGTTCACATCTCCAAAGTCGTGCGTATCAGTGGTATCATCATCTCCGCCTCTGTGCTCCATTCCAAGGCCACCAGTGTGCAACTTATGTGTCGTTCCTGCAGACACACCATGCGAACGAACATTCACACCGCTTTTGGTGGTGTCCAATTGCCCAAGATCTGTGCTGGTACCCCGGCAGATGGTGAGAGATCGCAATGTCCAACTGACCCTTACGTGATTGTCCATGACAAGTCCCAGTTCATCGACCAACAATCCCTCAAATTGCAAGAGTTGCCTGAAATGGTCCCAGTCGGTGAGATGCCACGTCATGTGTTGCTCAGTGCGGATAGATATCTCACAAACAAGGTCGTCCCAGGAACACGTTGTACCATCACGGGTATCTACTCCACTTTCCAGTCCAAGGTGAAAGGCCCATCCTCCATTGCCATCAGAAACCCATATGTGAGAGTCGTTGGTATTGAAACCGATGTGGATCACAACGCCGCAGGTAACGTGATCTTCACTGAAGAAGAAGAGGAGGAGTTTATGGAGATGTCCAGAAGACCAGACCTGTACGAGGCATTTGCCAAATCCATTGCTCCTTCCATTTACGGTAACGAGGACATCAAAAAGGCCATTGCTTGTCTGTTGATGGGAGGTTCCAAGAAGTTGCTTCCTGATGGTATGAGACTCAGAGGTGATATCAACGTGCTGCTTCTTGGTGATCCAGGTACTGCAAAGTCACAATTGCTTAAGTTCGTCGACAAAGTCTCTCCAATCTCCATCTATACATCGGGTAAGGGTTCTTCTGCAGCCGGTTTGACTGCATCTGTTCAAAGAGATACCAACACCAGAGAGTATTACTTGGAAGGAGGTGCAATGGTCCTGGCTGATGGTGGTGTGGTGTGTATCGATGAGTTCGACAAGATGAGAGAAGAGGATAGAGTCGCCATCCACGAAGCCATGGAACAGCAAACCATCTCCATTGCCAAGGCCGGTATCACCACAGTGCTGAACTCGAGAACATCTGTGTTAGCAGCAGCCAACCCGCTCTTTGGTCGTTACGATGAGACAAAGACACCCGGTGAGAACATCGACTTTGCAGCTTCTGTGATGTCCAGATTCGACATGATCTTCATCGTGAAGGATGACCACAACGAAGCAAGAGATGTCTCCATTGCCAATCACGTCTTGAACATCCACATGGGCAGAACGAACAACCAGGAGGTCGCAGGTGAGATTCCACTGGACAAGATGAAGAGATACATCTCCTACTGTCGTGCCAAATGTGCACCACGTCTTTCCCCAGATGCTGCTGAGAAGCTCAGTTCGCATTTCGTTGAGATTAGAAAGAACATCCACGATAAGGAAGTGGAGGCAGACGAAAGATCCTCGATCCCAATCACAGTGCGTCAGTTGGAGGCCATCATCCGTATCGCAGAATCTTTGGCCAAGTTGCAACTCTCGCCAGTGGCCACGGAAGAACATGTTGACGAGGCAATCAGACTCTTCCAGGCATCTACTATGGACGCTGCTTCTCAGGGTATCACAAACATGTCCCCAGAGTTGCAAGATGAGGTCAACAAGATCGAGAGGGAGATCAGAAAGAGACTTCCTATTGGATTTTCCACCACTTACGAGACTTTGAAGAGAGAGTTTGTTGTTGGCAAAGAGTACAGTCAGCTCGCTCTGGATAAGGCACTCAGTGTGATGGAGAAACAGGAGACGTTGCAGTTCAGATTCCAACGACAAAACGTCCTCAGATCCGGTCCTTGAGACTCCCTTATCTTCAACTTCAGTTCTACTATTTTGGTTACTTTCTGTGTTTCAGTTCATTCATATCTGTATACTAATGCAATGGTTTCATTTTATATCACATCACACTACAATCTTAGCCTTTTGCTGTGCCAATGGAGCAACGATACCAGCAGCTCTCTTCAGTACAGCTTCGATTCTGGACTTGGCCACTTTACTCTCACACTCCACGCTCATCTTGATGTAGTCCACTGTGGCAGTCTTGTTTCCTAGTGTAATGGTAGCACCTGTTCCCTCGTCGTTTGGTTTGAAAGCCTCGCCAAACTGTGCATCGAACATCGCATTGATTCTCTCTAGCCTGCTTCCAATGGAACAGTCTGCCAATGCGTTTGCTGAGTGGTCACATGGCTTCGATGACATCTTCACAGACGCTGGAGATGAGTCCACCGACATCAAAATCGCCACCACCGAGTCGGCAATTGTGTCGTTGATGATACCACTCATCCACTCCACCGTGCATACTCCGTTGACAATGTTCACGGTGATCTCGTTCATGATTCTCACCTCATACTCCTCTTCATCGTCAATCAATACATCAACGTGTCCGAACATCTGGAACAAATGCCACTGGACCAAGTCTCTACCGGCATCGACATGGATTGTCTGGCGTTCTTTCACCACAGTAGAGGTCAAGCCAGCATACTCTCTGACGTCATCCACTCTCATCAAGTTCAAATCGAAGTCCTTGCTGATCAGAACTCCTCCAATAGTGTCACTCTCTTTGTCCTCCACAATCGATCCAACAGCCTTGGCGACCTTCAAACCTTTGAATTGTAAGCTCAACTCATCACAGTTTCTTGGGTTGTACACTTTCACTTCCTGGTCTGTGCCCTTGAACTTAGAGTATTTGGACAACAATGCGGACTTCAGTCTACCCATTGGGTTGGACTCGCCGTGCACAAGAATGATCGATTTAGGATCCACCTGCTCGATAAATTTGGAGTTTTGTTCGTAATCCACGTGTGCTGCAAACGAGATTTCCTCGATGTTGATTCTTCTTGGAATCTGGGAATCTGGGTTGGACACCGATGGGATTGTATCAGGTTCAGTAACCAATGTCTTTGCTAGTGTTCCCTCCACTGAGTAACCTGTTAAAATCACTGAGTTTCTTGAGTCAGGTGCCCATCTCTCCAATAGTTCTCTTGATACACCGTTTTGTAGCATACCGGGACTGGCAACAACGACACATGGACCGAAATCGTCAAATCTGTCCAGGTTCTTGATGTTTCTGATGTGTTTGAACTGGAATGGATTCGAGTTCTGGTCTCTGAACTGTTTACGGATGTTGTCATTCATCATGTTGATGTACGTCTGGAAGACGGCCAGACACTTCTTCGCCAGTGAAGATGCATAGTACACGTTCACATTCTCCAAGTCTTGATGTGTAGACCAATACTCATCCAAGATCAGCAGTAGTTCCTGTGCGGTACCAAGGGCGAACACTGGCAAGAGAACCCTACCACCTTTCGTCAACGTCGAGTGAATCAGATTGGTCAATCTCAGCTCCTTCTCCAGTCGAGGTTCATGTGTTGCAGTACCGAAAGTGGACTCCGTGATGAGCACATCTGGTTTCATTGGGGGAATCTCGGCTGGGTTCAAATGACGACTCTCTTCTCTAGAGTAATCACCTGTGAATAAGATCTTCAACCCACTGATCTCAATCATGTACATCGCAGCTCCCAGGACGTGTCCCGCATGGTACGCTGTGAATCTGATACCATCCACCTCGTTTGTTGAATGGTAATCCACTGTCTCGATACGATCAAAGGATTCCAGCAGGTCTTCGTCTGTGTACAGTGTCGTCGAGGCACCGATGCTTGTCACTTTCACAAAATCTGTCAATAGCCAACGATAGATGGCCTTGGTCGGATGTGTCATGAACACTCTACCGTTGAAATTTGTGTGTTGCATCACGTACGGGAGTGACGCGGCGTGATCCAAATGGAAATGGGAGATCAACAGGATGTCCACAGTGGAGAGATCGAACTCGTCATAGAAGGGCAATGCCGCAATACCAGAGTACGCTGGGTGAATACCGGCATCCAACATGATGGTCTTACCCTTGTATTGCATGATGTGACATGATCTTCCCACTTCAGAGCCTCCTCCAAGGGCAATAAACTTCAGAGACTCTGCATCTTGGGGCTGTTATGGTTGGGCGTTAGTAAGCTTAACTGTGTGGGTTTGGGAATATATCGATCTCACAAGCATACCTCAGGTGTATCAAATGACATTTTTATATGATGCTTATGTAGCAATGGATAGATGGTATATGACTTTGCTGGATCTGAAAGGTGTATATTACAAGACAAGATGAGACTCAAGAGCCTCCCCCGACGAAACCCTGCCCTCAAAAATTCGCGGATGGGTGTTGATGGAGTGTCCCTACCATTTGGGGTTATATGACCACAGACGAGCAGTCTAGTTCTACAGGACAACTGATGTGATATTAAGGTTTGTATTACAATTTACAATACTTAATACATTGCTATGATCGACATATAAGGAATTGATATATCCAATCAAACCCCTCACTGGACCTTGTCGGACTGCTCACCGTTTGAAGAGGAGCCGATATCAGACCCGTCCGCTTCTTCACGAGACAAATCAACATCAAAGTCCTCAGCAAAGTCGCGCACAATTTCAGTCTCCTTCAAGTCTGCAAGACCATAGATGGCAATTGTAACGAGACCCAAGATACCGGCAATACAGGAGAACACCATGGCGACAATACCCTTAGCGGTGAATCCAGTTGGAATGTTCTTACGCTGAACGTTCTGACCTGTCAAGTCCAAGAAGTCAGTGTTACCAGCAGCGTTGGTGTCTGGGTCGATACCCACAGCTTTACACACGTCTCTGTGGTTCTCAGTGATCTGCTGGGATGCCGTCTTCTGGATCTCCTCTGGTGCCTCGATGAACACCAAAGCCAAACCTTGCTCCAAATGCCAGTCGATATGGCAGTGGAAGAACCAGACACCTGGGTTGTCAGCCTTGAATCTCAAAACCATGTTACTCTGCTCTCTGATGTACACTGTGTCTCTCATCATTGGGTACTCTGGGAAGTCTGTATCCACTTCAGGGTCAAATGGCACTGGCAATTCGTCATCTGCCACGCTTGGTCCACGGTGGATCAACTGGAAAACGTGGCCGTGCAAATGGAATGGATGCTTACCAGTGTCCAAGTTGTTCACCACAATGTCAATGATGTCGTCCTTCTGGAGCACAATGGCGTGTGTGTTGGTACCGTAAATGAGCTCGTTGGTTGACAAGTTACCAGAGGACAAAACGGTGTGCAAGATTGGAGTCTTTGGACGAGTGTAAGTGATGTTGTTGAAGAAGGCATAGTTGATACCATCAATCAAGTTGTCCATGGCGACATCCACGGTCAAGGTATAATCAGCATCCTCGTACAACTCAACTTTGTTCAATGGTGTCAAGTCAAAGTCATCCAAGTAGCACTCACGGTCCAAACAGTCCACAAAGTATTCTGATGGTTTGGAGTTCTCCTCGGAGTAGGACATGTAGTGGGTACTGTTCACCACCAAGTCCTCCGGCTGGACATCAAGCATACCAGTGTCGACAAGCTGCATCATAGCATAGTTTCTGGAGGCGTCAGACTTGGTCTTGAGCAAGACGGTGTAACGCTGGGCAACGGTGATGTAAAGCATGCTGGTGGGGTATGGCTCAACAGGAACACCATCGACTTCGATAACCTGGAAGTCATGGTCCTCGATAAAGAAGTAGTAAGAGGTGAATCCACCAATGTTAATCAGTCTCAACAAGTATGTGGTGTCTGGCTTGACAGACCATGTAGCGTTCTTGGTGTTGTTCATCAAGAAGTTCTGTGGGATTGGTTCAGCACCAGTGGGGTTGTACTTGTTGAGGAACTTTGGAAGCAACTCAGGGATGGTTTGGTGATACCACTCTTGCAAAGACAAGTCCACTTCTTCATCGTAGTCCTCGCCCTTCTTGTAAGGGTAATCATCGTCATCAATGATGAACAAACCTCTCATACCGTCCATGTACTGACCGTGAGTGTGAGAGTGGTACCAGTAAGCACCATGCTGGTCGGTAACGGTGAAGTTGTACAGCATTGTTGATCCTGGTCCAATTGGACACTGAGTGATCATCTCGGGGCCATCCATCTGACTCGATCCGTGCTGGAACAAGCCATGGAAGTGGAGAGAAGTGTTATGGTTTTCGAAGCCATTAGTCAAGTATAGATTCACAGTATCACCTTTCTTGACACGAATGTTTGGCCATGGGAACTCGCCATTACATGTGATGACTGGTCTCTCTTTAACACCGTCAAGGTTAGCAGTACCCCAACCAGTGGTGAAGTTGAACACATGAGTCTCAGCACTTGCCAATGAGGCACAAAGTGCAAAGGAGGCACCAAGGAGGTTTCTCAAGCTCACCATGATTCAAGATGGTTGTGTGAGAGCTAGTTGTGCTTGATTGTGTAACGGTGACTGAGCTGTAAATGATGTACCGTATGAAATGGGAACCAACCCACGATATATATAAAGCAGTGCAATATGGGTGAGAAGCAGATGAAGCAGCTTCGAATGGGAAATGGAGGTAGGGGATGCCCTGGGAGGAAAGAAAATGGGGGTAGAGCCGTCTTCTGCACGAAGCAGCACTATGATTGATGTCCCGAGTCTGATTTACTTGCAGACAGTAAGCTTTAATGGGGACTGTTCTTGTCTGGAAGTCTTGGGTGTACATTCAAATATGGGTCCTTAGGCGTATTTTGTCAGTTAATGTTGAAGAAAGGACATGATGCTGATCCGCTATATGTCCACGGTACTTCCTGGACGGGACAAGACCGGACATCTACCGGCCTCGGGACAAGTCTCGAAGCCGACGCCCGCCCAAGGAGGCACTTCGGACAAATCGGACAAATCATACTCCTGAGACATCTAGTCTCCTGAACGTAACGTCGCTGATCCCATCTGATTACTAGATGAAAGTTGGCGTCCTTGTGTTGAAGTCTGATTTGTCATGGGTGGAGTGGCCAGCCCAATAGTAAATATAGACGGTGATGTGATTGGTCCAGCGTAAATACCGCAGCTTAATTACCTGCTGTCGAAAGAACGGGGTGTTTCCATTGGAGAGCGGGTCTAGGTTTATGTTGATGATCGACCAAAGCTACTAATGATGAAAGAGGGAAATATTCATCTCCATATATATGCATTTCATATATAAATTGCTCGCTTGCAACCTGAGTAGCCCTGTGATGGAATATTGCTCATATAGATGAGAGTCCCCTCATGAGCCATCTTGATCCTCTCGTTATAGATTCATGCAATTGGAACCTGCATGTGGGCCGTTTTACCACAAATGATTTTTGAAGTCTCGACTTTTGTGTACTCTTGACCTGTCTTGACTCTTCTAAGTCATGTCCTTAACACTAGTTTAAGTACATAGGACTAAAGAGACGTTGAAGACAAACTCGCAAATCAAGGCGATCGCGTCCAGACTCCAGACTCCAGACTCCAGACTCCAGACTCCAGACTCCAGACTCCAGACTCCAGACTCCAGGACCACGGTCCACACTGCACAGCGCTTCAAAGACAAACGCCAAGATTTCAGGGAGCCAATCAGGTATCCGTAAGCGAGCTTAATTTTGAGCTCATAGTGGGGCTGTACAGTGTAAACGTATATGACATATCAGGTACTAAAGTGTTGTGTCGTCTGGAACTACTTAGTAGTAAGTACTACGTACTTAGTTTCATGCTCTAGTATGTGATCCATGTATTTCGCGAGGAATTCCATTCTGTTCCCAGAACTCAGGGCATTCATGAGTTCATGAGTTCAGGATCCGTGTACGGGAGCGGCCCTTATTACTGTGACTGATCACACTCATAATTGGTTAGTTTCTGTCTCATATGGTGTCTATCTTTGATTGTTCGACGTGCAGCTCGATGATATGGTATTTGTCGTGTTTCTCACTGATTCAAATGA
This sequence comes from Petasospora meyerae, assembly GCA_030462915.1. Taxonomy (NCBI): domain Eukaryota; kingdom Fungi; phylum Ascomycota; class Saccharomycetes; order Phaffomycetales; family Wickerhamomycetaceae; genus Petasospora; species Petasospora meyerae. The sequence goes on along the minus strand of JAKVQR010000169.1, from coordinate 56,081 downwards.
CCCATGATGAAGAAAATAAGGTTATCAGCTGATCAGACTGCATAAGGGGACATGCAACATGTGTCAATCAAACGCCCTGTAGGCTGTACCTCTTCAATTTATTAGAGTTCCGCTACTTCGATCAACACGCTAGCCACTCATGAAAGGGGAATAAAACCTTGATTGAGCCAATGATATTATCCAACATTCAGTGCCATCAATTTCGCTAGTGAGTACGGAGCCACGTTTGGAGGTCTAGGACGTCATCCACGATTGTGTCTTCATCTAACACATCAGACCAGTAGTCCAGACAATTAATGCGGACGCTTCCATATGTACACCCTCAATATACGTAGGTGAAGCCATCGCGATATATTATAACATGTAATTGGTGATCAATTCTCCCCTTGACTCTGCATTAGTGCTACAAAGTATGTTAAGTCATATATCGTCGATTGTCTATAACGTTTACTTGGCATAAACGTTCTCGTAGTTCCTCATCTCATCCAAAACGTACTTGTTGAAGTCTGGATAGTTGTCCAAATAAAGATGATGACCAGCATTCTTGAACTCAATCACCTCACTCTTGTATGGTGTCTTGTTGTGAACTGTCTCTGTACAATCGATACCTCCCTAAATTGGCATCCAGTCTTCATCACCATAAGCCCACGCCGTGTCACAGGTGATCTTTTCAATCTTCTCCACAAGCGGAGTCTTAGGAACACCACCAGCAGCAAGAATCTGAGGGAGGTAATACTCACCGGCACCTGGAGCGTTGAAAATTCTGTAAGTGTAATCATGAAGACGGTCCTGCTCGTCTTTGCTCAGTTTGGAGAATCTTCTTGAAGTCCAGCCTGAAGTGACCATGGATCCAAACGGACCAGCGTTTCTGATCAGTGAGAATGGTGAGACCCCTTGTTCCCACAGCCAGTCGAACCACACTGGGATTTCACCTGGTGGCTTAGGGTCTCTGTAGATTCCTGCTGGTGAGATGCACAGGAGTTTCTGTGTGTGTCCAGGGTATTTCATGGTGTAAAGACAGGACAAATAAGCACCCAATGAGTGAGAACACATCAACATTTTGTCAATACCTCTCTTCTGTCTCCATGCCTCCAAAGTGTCGATGAAGTATGATTCGATTGACTCATTCTTGTCGAACTTAGGTCTGGAAGAGCACCCATAACCCATCAAGTCAAGAGAGTGAATACACCAGTTGTCGTTCTGGCTGATCTCGTCAAAGTTCTTGAGGAAGAAGCCCAATCCAGCACCATAACCGTGTATAAGAACGAAGTGGTGCAACTTGGACTGGTCGACACCCTTTGGATAGATTGTGAACTCGTTCATGTATCTGCCCTTGCCCACTTCCACTTTCAACACCTCCGAAGTTCTAAAATCGTCCACATTCTTAGTCTCCAGCCCATAGGCCTGGTTTGTATCGGCATAGTGCTTGGATCCCGTGTAGAACGGTAGCAACCTCAACAATGCATCTTGAGCTCTGTCCAGTTCCTTTCTAGCTGCGTAGTCACGGATACTACTCCAGGCATCCAAAGGAAACAGCTTGGTAGTCACGATCTTGTGTAGTGGGAGAGCAGTTGGGGCAGTTGATCTCTTGTACCCGGTCTTGGTCTGTACCGATGTGCTGGTCGGCTTCTGTTTGAGAGCGCGGGCTCCCGGTGCCGCTGTCTCTGAGATCAGGGAGTAGAAGGTCTTAACAATACTGGAGTTGCGGATGTTGGCCATCGTGTGTTTCTGGTGTGGATCAGAAGTCAAAACATCGAGTTTTTGGAACTTCCTCGAGGTTAAAAGGCGAAGTTGAGAGGGGTTTTTAGATCGAAAAGGTGTCAAACTCGATGATTCCCAGCAACTGTTTCTTTTTCCAACTGCCAACACTTCGTAGTCGAACGGTTTCGAGAAATACCCCGCGATTTGTTGGCTCCAACCTCCAACAATAAAAAATGTTGAAATTACGGAAAGCGCGATGGTGTTCGGGTTTTCAAGCAGTGCCCGAGCCTAGAACGTCGAGACTCGAGACTGAAGATCCACATCGACTCTCTTCAATTTGATGTCATTCATCGACCAAAGTGGACTACGTCAGCTACAAGTATACTCTTTCCCATCTATATCAGTCATTCAAATTCGATGATTATACATCACACTTACTTCAGCAGCAACTGAGCTTTACGCTTACCAACGCTGGTATCCAACACAGATCTCACTTGGACCTGAACCTTATCGAACACTGCAACGGTCTTCAATGAGCCATCTTTCTGCTTGAAAGTGAGCTCGTACTTTTCCTCTTCGAACTTGGCATCGTTTACATGCGTTGTGAGATCCTCCAACTTGATCAAACTCTCCACACCGAACTTCGGCACCAACACAACGATACCGTTACTGAACACTCTGATGACGTACCCTGTCTCCTCTGATTCGTTGTTCTTCATCACTTGGCCAACGTAGTACTCGATGGAAGCTCTGCCGGCAAACTGGGCGTTTCTGTGTCTCTTGTTCAAGTTCTTGCAAATCTGTTCCATCTTCTGCTTATCTCTGTGAGACAGGTCCAAAGGCTCGTACCCAATAGCAGCTGCCAACTGACGATGTGCGACAACATCACAGTAACGTCTGATTGGTGATGTGAAGTGTGTGTAGATATCCACTGCCAAACCATAGTGACGGAACTCTGGATATCCATATGATCCGGAACTGAAGTACTCAGCAGCAGTCATAGAACGTGTAGACATGATACGCACCAATGTGTTGAAGTATTCGTCTTCAGGGTCGATACAACGGTCCAAGGAATCAGCAAGTGCCTTGGAGGACTCGATAGAAATAGCCATGCTCTTGCGAACTCTCAGCATATCGTTGAGCTTCTCAAAATTCGTGGATGGAGGAGCGTTGTGTCTTCTCAACATTGCCGTCTGTGGGTACTCGGCGTAAATCTTTCTAGCAACAGAAATGTTAGCGAGCAACATGAACTCCTCGACAAGAGAGTTTGTCTCGAAGAGTTGCTTGATCTCCACTTCACCGGGGTCAGATGTCTCAGAGTCCATGTGCACCTTGACTTCAGGGGATGCCAAGTTGAGCGCGCCGGCATCAAGTCTCTTCTGCTTCAACTTCTTGGACAAATGTAACAGTGCTCTCATACCCTGAGTAAGATCATCCTGCTGTGTAGCATCATCAATACGCATCTGTGCACGCTCGTAAGAGAAGGCCTCACGAGACTTGATGATGGATTTGTTGCACTCAACGTTGATAATGTTGGCATCGTCATCCAACTCCCAAATGACAGAGAAGGCGAATCTTTCCACATATGGCTTCAAAGAACACAAGTCTGTACCGAGAAGCATTGGAAGCATATCAATTCTCTTGTCCACTAAGTACACAGACGTGGCTCTTGATGCACCTTCGGCATCCAGGGCAGTACCGGCTTTCACGAAGTGCGTAACATCAGCAATGTGGACACCAACTTCCCAGTTACCGTTTGGAAGTTTCTGAGCATGGAGGGCGTCATCGATATCAACACATCCTGGAGGATCAATGGAGCAGACGAGCTTGTCTCTGAAGTCTTTTCTCTTTGGAAGCAATGGGTCGTTTTTCAACACTTCTGGGTCGTTCAAGTCAGCAGGCACCTTCCAATCGTGACCTTCCTTAGGCAAACAGTCAAGCACTGCCTTGGAGAATGGACGGTACTCGACGTCATGTTCGAGGAGCAAAGCCTCTGTCTCGGCCTCGACAGACTCCGACTCACCAAGACATCTGACAAAATGGCCTTCTGGGTATTTGGTTGCAGTGGTCCAAGAGTCGACAGCAACGACAATCTTCTGGCCTAATAGTTCGTTGGCACGACGTGTACGAATTCTGATACGTGGAAGACACTTGTCCATCAGTTTCACGAAGCACGACTTGGCTGAGTTCGAGATGGTCTTGGAAACGGAGTTCTCCACAATTTGTCCAACATACAATCTCCATGATCTCTTCACAATACCGACAACTCTTCCTGTAGGCTGAAGTTCGTCTGATGAGTTCTGTGTGTTGATGGCATCTTGAGCTAGTAGACGTCTCTCTTTGTCTGATAAAGCAGGTGCCTCCTCGTTGTCAGGGTCCTCGTTGGCATTGACGTCATCGTCCACAATCATAGTGGATGGTTTCTTCCATTGGGACTTTGGAAGCAGCTCTACAACAACTTGGTCGCCGTTGAAGGCTCTGTTGAGGTTCTCAGATCCCAGGATGAGCAAAGGCTTAGGAAGAGAAGCGATGGAGATCTCACCTTCGAAGAAGTTGTATGACGAGATGTTGATGGTTCCCTGATAAAGAGTACCGTTCTTCAAACCACCCATGAGTCTTGCAGTAGAGTAGTACTCCTTGAAGAACTTCTCTGTCTTGTCCTTGGCCTTGAATGTGTCTTCTGCAGGGATGAGGTCTTTCAGTTCGTTGGCATTTGGGAATAGATCGATGTACTCGTGTAGTGTCTTTGTGATGACACCTTCCTTTGTAGCAGCCTCCTTGTTGAGTCTGTCATTTGTGATGAGAACGACGTTGATGCCTTTGGATTCAAGATGCTGTTTATACCATTTGGCAACGTTTCTGATGGCTCTGTCGTTTCTGTCGTTGATGGTCTCGGCATCGAGTCTCTTGGTGAATGTCTCCTCGTGAAACTCGTTGTGGAAGACGATAAATCTCTTCTCGTTGTCTTTGCACAACGTTCTGATTCTGTTGTAAATAGGGAAACTCTTGTTTCTCACCTCGTCCAAGGTAGTTTGTGGGACGATGACATCGAAGAAGACCTGATTGTTCTCCAAGAGATCGATCGACTGAAGTACAATGTTGGTGTCAACGACGACGTAGTGTCTGCCAATCTCTTTCAGCTTCAATGGGGATTCACTCAGGATGAACTTTGGTAGCTGACCATTGGCATCAGCAGTAACAATCTCACCACAGTGGTCACAAGCTTCTGATGAGCATGGGATGTCATTACGTAGGTAGTGCTCTCTTACGATTTTGGATGCATTACCGTTTCTGGAACGCACAAATACCTTTGAGGTGACTGTAAGCCCCTCAGATAGTCTCTTTCTCTGCAAAACTGGAGCTGACATTGCGTGCTTGCCCCTCAAGCTAGTCCTTTCGAAGATAAATTTAATAGTGTCATGCTGAAGAGTAGAAGATGAACCTCAGCTACGTACTCAAAATTTTCGCGCCTTCCAATTTCCATTTGTAATCAATTGCGTAATCAAGTTTGATATTCCGGTTACATGAACGTGATCTATACCCTCGGAGATATCTGATATTTTTTGTTGGGTCGGATTTTCCCAACATCTTTGAGTTTACGAGACGGTAATGCAAGTAATTGCAGAATTGTGCATCACCAGGCTCACCAAGACCTCCTACACCACAAGAGAGTGTTGAACATATTTGATTCTTCAACCAAAGATGAACTGCGTAATAGAAAGACATAGAGGGGATTTGACCATCCTATGAAAGTAAATAGTGGTAGATATGCCTTTATTGATCACCATAGGGTACCCATATACAGCCAAAGTGCCGGTATTCTCTTGAAACTCCAGCCGATCGGCTTGCGAACAAGGGGTCACTTCAACCCTCAAAAGCGATTGTTCAACCCAACAAAGTCTCAGAATCTGGCTCAACACAAGGCGGCACCTCAAAGGAAATAGGTAGTGGTACTCTTTAGGCTCAGAAGCGATTCGATATTACAGGCGTCAACTCTCGGTGATCGAAGCTTGACGCATGATAAGATTGTGTCAAAATGATCACCAGCTTCTAGGTACTAGGCTCTACTAGCGTAAGTGGAACGTGTAGCTACCAGAATCAAAGTCTTGGTCAGTGAGGGGAAGCGCCAGCATGTCCTTTGGGCAGAGGTGACAGCAGTCTCGAGGCAATTGTTAGCCTCTTGCCAATACAACACCAAACAAAGGGTCCAGCTTTCGGCACAAAAGTCAAAAGCCGTGACACAATCTGGGCGCATGACAACGTATGGTTCTTGGATGCACCGTAGTAACCAAATAGCTATCGAGGCTATGTTATATGGACAAACTGTTATCAGCCCCTTGGCCCAGATCAGTGATTCATGAAACGTCATATGACATCGCCTCGATAGTATGATTTGTTGGTCCCAACTTGTTGGCGTTTGATCTCTCCTGGCGCGATGGCTTTAGGCCATGATAAAGCAACTACGTTCAAGGCCAATCTTCAAGGAGTATCGGTTGGTAATTGTAGGTTTCGTTATAGCAATGTGTGATGTACAACGCTAACTAGCAGTACTACCACAACTATGAGTGAGACACTCGTTGACCCCTCCTTGTTGCTTGTGGATCGTCATTCGTTGACTACTACTGCGCGCTCCCCCCAAGAATTCTATGGAAGAGGGGCAAACAAAATGTATGGTAGAACCAACTTGCGTCCGCTTGCGTGGTTATATAAAAAAAGGGCGGTCTGCCACCCGTCTTCGCCGATGAGTCTACAAAAGCTTTCGATCGAAACGTCAACAACTCAAATTTTTCAGTCAACTAGCACGCAGCGGTTGAATATACTTCAAACACTACCTCAAACTTTGCAAAAGCTACTATAATGGTCCGCTTAGTGAACATTCCAGTTGGCGAAGCCCGCCCAGGTGAAACCGCTCCAAGAGTCAACAGCCGTCTCCCAAACCTCAAGCCAATCACCAGACCAGTGGGCTACAAATGCTCCACCGTCTACGAATTCACCCAGGAGGCATTTGAGAAGGGCGGCAACCGCAATGCCATGGGTTACAGAGACATCCTCGAGATTCACAAGGAAGTGAAGATCGTCAAGAGGATGGTGGACGGCAAGGAAACCGACGTGGAGAAGGAGTGGCTCTACTATGAGCTCTCCGACTACAAGTACGACACCTACGCAGAGCTCAACAAGTTCATCCACCAGTACGGCCGTGGTCTTGTCAAGCTCGGTCTCACACCTGGTAACGTTGACAGACTGCACATCTTCGCCTCTACTTCCCACAAGTGGATGAAAACCTTCCTTGCCTCCCAGACACAGGCCATCCCAGTGGTCACAGCCTATGACACTTTGGGTGAGAAGGGTTTGACCCACTCTCTTGTACAGACCGAGTCTAAGGCTATCTTTACCGACAATGCACTGCTCAAGAACTTGGTCAGCCCATTGGAAAAGGCGCGGTCCGTCAAGTACATCATCCACTCCGAGGATATTGACAGTAACGATAAGAGACTCGGTGGTAAGCTTTATCAGGACGCTAAGGATGCCGTTGAAGCCATCAAGTCCATCAGACCAGACATTGAGATTGTCTCTTTGTCCCACGTTCTCAAACTCGGTGAGAGTGAGGATGTCCCTGTTTGTCCTCCAAAGGCCTCTGACTTGTCCTGTATTATGTACACATCCGGTTCTACGGGTGATCCAAAGGGTGTCGTCTTGAAGCACGAGAATATCGTTGCTGGTATCGCTGGTGTCGCCTTTGTTGTTGACCGTAACATGATCGACGAGAAGGACCGTATCATTGCTTTCTTGCCATTGGCTCACATCTTCGAATTGGTCTTCGAGCTCATTTCTTTCTACTGGGGCGGTGTTCTCGGTTATGCCAACGTCAAGACATTATCAGACATCTCTGTCAGAAACTGTTCTGGTGACATGAAGACTTTCAAGCCAACCATCATGGTTGGTGTTGCTGCTGTCTGGGAAACTATCAAGAAGGGAATCCTTAGCCAGATCAACAAGCAACCACCATTCACACAGAAGCTCTTCTGGGCTGCATACCACTACAAGAACAGATCATGGAAGATCCCAGGTACCACTTACTTGATCGACAACGTCATTTTCAAAAAGGTCAAGGCCGCTACTGGTGGTCACTTGCGTTACGTGTTGAACGGTGGTTCTCCACTCTCTAGAGACACCCAAGAATTCATCACCAACTTGATCGCTCCAATGCTTATCGGTTACGGTTTGACAGAAACTGTTGCCAATACTACCGTTGTGTCGCCTCTTGACTTTGAAATGGACGTCCAGGGTGCTCTCACCGGTGCTGTTCAAGTTAAATTGATTGATGTGCTGGATGCCGGTTACAAGGCTAAGGAGAACCAGGGTGAGATCTTGATCAAGGGTGCTCCAGTCACACCAGAGTACTTCATGAACGCAAAGGAGACATCTGGTGCCTTCAACGAGGAAGGCTGGTTCATGACTGGTGATATCGGTGAGTGGACCGCCACAGGTCAGTTGAAGATTATTGACCGTAAGAAGAACTTGGTCAAGACTCTGAACGGTGAATACATTGCCCTTGAGAAGCTCGAGTCTGTGTACCGTTCCAACCCATACGTTTTGAACGTTTGTTGTTATGCCGATCAGAACCACGCAAAGCCAATCGCCATCATTGTTCCAAACGAGAACGGTGTTCGTCAGTTGGCCTTCGAGATGAAGCTTATCAAGTCTGAGAACGATGATATTTACAACGTTGTGAACGACAAGAAGTTGGTAAAGAAGGTGCTTGCATCCCTTCTCAACACAGCCAAGTCTCAAGGTCTCAATGGTATTGAGCTGATTGCTGGTTTGGTGTTCACTGATGAGGAATGGACCCCACAAAACGGTTTCGTTACATCTGCTCAGAAGTTGCAGAGAAAGAAGATTCTCCAGGCCAACCAGCAGGCTGTTGATGAGTTGTACAAGTCTGTTTGATGTTCTAGGATGAATAATGTGTTCTTGTCTTTCTGTTTTGTCATGTCTCCCTTGCATTGTTTGTTCCACTTTATGTATCTAATTTCACGACCCATTTTAATTGTACCTCGCTGTGGTACTCATAGCTCGTAGACAGAACGATGACTACGGGATCCTAGTCGAACATTTACCTCAATCAAACATTAAATAACAGCAATATGTACAAGAATTCAATAAAAAAGAGCAAATCAACCTCTCTTAACAGGGAAGGGTAATTTTTGACCGCCCTTCTCTTCCATTTCCTTCATGAATCTCTCCTTTTTCAGATCTACGACGTACTTTTCTTTGAAATAATGCACCCAGCTCTTAGCACAGTTGTCGTTGAAGACTTTATCCTCACTTGAGCAGTTCTTCTTCAGTGTTTCAGCGTACTTGTCATCCTATGGGTTATCGATCTTGTTCTTCTCGAGACAGTCCAGGTACTTGTCACGGGCGTCCCAGCACTGCTCACGCTTCGAACGGTTAGGTGCTGTGGTTTCTTTTGGTGTTGAGGTAGAGAATAGACCCATCTTATAATGTTTGTGATGAATGTAAGACGATAGAAGATGAAGGTACTTCCAAGGCAACTAGTACCTCGATTCAATCAAAAGGTTCTTCACTTCTCATGAGTTGAAGGTTACTATCTGTGGCGCGAAAGCCAGTTTTTTTTTCTCGGGTCACGTGGAGATGGGTTTGCCCACCGGCGTTGGAAAAAATTACCTGCAGAAAGGTAAAGATCTAATCGATGGGATACCACTTGATTCTCCCAATTCGCCACCTTTGAAAGCTTCTAAGAAGACAAAGATGTCAAACATTCGCTTACAATTACGTCAGGCAGCCCCAGCGATTGACCCCGTCGTTGCTGATTACGCCGTCGGATACATCCATCACATTGAAGATGCCACTCAGGACTCTGTTCTCGCTCAGTAGCTGAACCTGGAGGAGGAGATCGAGTTCATCACACAGCTGTTGACCAGTGCTGGTGGTGACAAGGAGAAAGTTTCCAAACTCGTGGAGTCTGTCGGTGAGAAACTCGCACAGGATCTGAAGGCCAACCAGGCTAAACTGGAGCTTACTGGTGACACTTCCAAGAGACTTCTTGATATCAACCTGTTGAAGAACCACGCAGACAAGAGAAACATCAACTCCTCATTGGCTCTTCTTGGTGTTACCAGAGACATCGAGCACACAGGAAGACACGTCGAGTCCAAAGTTGACAAGAAGAAGCTTGAAAAGGCTGAGAGAAAGATCGCTGCTAAGGTTGCAAAGAGAAACAACAAGTTTGTCAAGTACGAGGCATCCAAGCTGCTTACACAGACAGAAGAGCAGGATTACGACGAGTTCTTCCTCAAGATCAACCCTATCGAGTTCGGTTCCGCTGCTGGTAAGTCGAAGGATATCCAGATCGACACATTCGATTTGTACGTTGGAGACGGTCAGAGAATTCTTTCGGATGCTACGTTGTCCTTGGCATACGGTCACAGATATGGTATTGTTGGTCAGAACGGTATCGGTAAGTCCACATTGCTCAGAGCACTTTCGAGAAGAGAGCTCAATGTTCCAAAGCACATCACCATTTTGCACGTTGAGCAGGAGATCACGGGTTCCGAAATCAGTGCTATCCAGTCCGTTCTCGATGCCGATGTTTGGAGAAAGGCCTTGTTGAGTGAGGAGAAACAGCACCAGGAGAGACTCAACGAGATCGAGGAATTGAGAAAGCAGTTTGACGAAGACAGTCTGGAAGTGAAGAAGCTCGATAACGAGCGTGATGATCTTGAACAGCATCTTCAGGAAGTTGTGGAGAAGCTGTACGAGATGGAGTCTGATAAGGCTGAGGCACGTGCCGCTTCCATCCTCTACGGTTTGGGTTTCACCAAGGAGACTCAACAACACCCAACCAACTCCTTCTCCGGTGGTTGGAGAATGAGACTTTCGCTTGCCCGTGCGTTGTTCTGTAAACCGGATCTGTTGTTGTTGGATGAGCCTTCCAATATGTTGGATGTTCCATCCATCACCTTCTTGGCCAACTACTTGCAAACATACCCATCCACTGTCATCATCGTGTCGCACGACCGTGCATTCCTCAACGAAGTCGCTACAGATATCATTCACCAGCATTCTGAACGTCTTGATTACTACCGTGGTCAGAACTTCGATTCCTTCTACGCCACAAAGGAGGAGAGACGTAAGAACGCTCAGCGTGAATACGAGAACCAGATGGCTGTCAGAGCTCATATGCAGGCATTCATTGATAAGTACAGATACAACGCTGCTAAGTCGTCGGAGGCTCAGTCGCGTATCAAGAAGCTGGAGAAGCTTCCTGTGTTACAACCTCCAGAGGAAGACAAGGTCATTTCGTTCTCCTTCCCAGATCCAGATGGTATCTCACCGCCTATCTTGACATTGAAGGAGGTTTCCTTCGGTTACAACCCAGATGACCTGTTGTTGAAGGACGTTGATTTGGACATCCAGATGGACTCTCGTATCGCACTTGTTGGTGCTAACGGTTGTGGTAAGACCACTCTGTTGAAGATTCTTATGGAGAAGCTGCGTCCATTGAAGGGTTATGTTTCCAAGAATCCACGTTTGAGAATCGGTTACTTCGCACAGCACCACGTTGACTCGATGGATTTGAACACCTCCGCTGTGGATTGGATGTCCAAGGCATTCCCTGGTAAGACCGATGAAGAGTACAGACGTCACTTGGGTTCCTTCGGTATCACCGGTACGCTTGGTTTGCAGAAGATGCAGTTGCTTTCTGGTGGTCAGAAGTCCCGCGTCGCATTCGCCTCTCTGTGTTTGAGCAACCCACACATCTTGATTCTGGATGAGCCTTCTAACCACTTGGATACTGCTGGTTTGGATGCCCTGAGTGATGCATTGAAGAAGTTCAAGGGTGGTATCTTGATGGTTTCGCACGATGTTGATACCATCTCCAAGGTGTGTAATGAGATTTGGGTGAGTGAGCGTGGTAGTGTGAAGAAGTTCGACGGTACCATCTACGACTACAAAAAGTACATTTTGGCCTCTGCAGATGCATCCGGTGTTGTCAAGAAGCATTGAGCAATATGTATAGTTTATTGTACCGCTTACGTCTAATGATATCGCTATAGCATTCATACTGTGCCGGTAGTCGTAGTCATATGTCGAAGGGGTGCAACTTAGATATGTCGTTGTAATATCGAACCCCACATTTGACTTTCGCAGGGTGTCATATAGCCGTCCACATTGAAAGCGGGTGTCATATTACCTGCATTTGACACATATACGCTCTCCTTTCGGAATTAAAGGATGAAATGAAATATTCCATGAGCCATTTTATCGTATGAGCATTTAGATAATATTGAACTCACAGTCATGTATCATGGTTTGAGTCTTTCAATCTCGCCATGAAGATACCCTCTTGATCGCTTGGATCGGTATGACAAACTTTTTGGATGATGATTTTAGTAAAAGTCCCTTCCAATGACATCATCGTACCATGAACTTGATCTTGTCTAATGTTCAGAGCTTTTCCTGGTGCATTATTAATCAACGGCTGTCATAGAATTTCTAGAAAACCCTTCTTCTCGAATGTGTCACTCGTGATCGGCTGATCATCTCCACCCCTTCATCGTGCTCACCCCGAAGAGCGATTTTGAAGGAAGAAATCTGTCCATTGGCAACAAAAATCAGTAGAATAGTGAGGAAAATTTAGCATCATCATATCACCTTAATTTTGGCTGCATATGGTGAGTCAAGTTGGCCTTCTACTTGCTCAAAGACGACTTCTCCAGAAAGATTTTAGTGTCAATTGATCTGTGCCTGCAAAGCTTTAACTAGCTGTCACAAAAATTACGCGGAAGTCCGAAGGTGACAGCATTTTCCGTTGCCGAACCGACAAAGCCGAACAAACATTAAACCCAAAATTTGACACATCTCAGAACTATCACGATGTTAGTATCACCACTTTCTAGTAGCTTCGGTTAGTTAGCAATACCAACCGAGTGTTCCGCTACACATCTTTGAGGTAATTTTTTCCATTATTTTCTATCGAGGATCTACCACACCTCAAATACACCTCAAGGCCTCGTCTATATAACAGGCACTCCTTCCACCTCATCATCCTCGCCATGTGTCACGATCACTTTCATCTTCTCTCACTACGACAATCAAGAAAAGCTATTCAGCTACCCCCACCCGCTAATAGTAACTGACAACTGACTCTCGCGCGCACACTACAACAAGAAAGAAACACATCGCACTACTTCAACTACTCAACTATGGCCGGAAACGAAGCTGTTGAAATCAACCCAGCAAACGTTGGTATTTCTTTGACCACCCATGGTTCCGACTGGTACTGGGCCTTGTTCTCATGCTTTGGCCTTGCCACTGTTATCCACTCCTTCCTCAGCTTCTGGAACTTCCACAAGCGTGAGAAGGGTAAGGCCTATCTCCACGTTGGTCCATTGTGTATGTCCGCCACCATGGCATACATGTACTTCACCCTGGCTTCCAACTTGGGTTGGACCGGTGTTCCAGTGGAGTTCAACCACATTGAGATTGGTGACAACACCAGACAGATCTTTTATGCAAGATACATTGGTTGGTTCCTTGCATTCCCTGCTTTGTTGTACCACTTTGAACTGAACGCCCAGGCTCAGCACGTTGTCTCCAGCTACAACTTCATCGAGGTCTTCCACAACCTTGTCCTCCAGGTCTGCTCCACTGAAGTGTTTGTCCTTGGTCTGTTGATTGGTTCTTTGATTGAGTCCTCCTACAAGTGGGGTTACTGGACATTCGGTGCCTCTGCTCTGTTGTTCTCCTTGGCTTTGATTGTCTACAGACAGAAGGTTAGTGACAACAAGGCTTCTTCATTCCTCAACACCATCGTGATGACTTTCTTCTCCATTTGCTTCATCTTGTACCCGGTCTGTTGGGGCTTGTCTGAAGGTGGTAACGTCATCCAGCCAGACTCTGAAGCTGCCTTCTACGGTGTTTTGGACTTTGTTGTCTTCTTGATCATTCCAGTTGTGACCGCTGTTGACGCTGCCAAGAACGGTACCTTCTTGGAGGAAGGTGCTTCTCAGGCCACTCCTGCTAACAACGATGTTGAGAAGAACCTTGGATCTCCAGACTTGAGGGCTTCTGGTGAAACTGAAGTTCAGGCCTAATTCCCCCTCGACAGTGGACACTATCGAGTCGCTACTCTCTAATACTCTAACCCCCTTCATTATGACCATACGACCTTGAACGCCGATACGACTGACACGATCCCTTTTTCCTGCCCACTTTAATTTCTATACGAACATCTAATATATATTTTCATTGAAAGTTGAACATGTAGTTCACTCATTAGAAGACTCCTCGTAGTGTACTACTACAGACAATGGTGGTTGCATTTTACCCCGGTCTCATGTACATCTCGGAGTTACCAGTGCATTAACTCCGCAAATGTGATCCAAATCAACACGTTGACAGCTGATGACGTCATAACCGTAAAAGTTGTGTGCGAGATCGACTTACAATTGCAGATATCCGAAGCGCTCCAACTTTGAATTACAGTAATAATCTAGTGTTTGTAAGACTTCGATAATACAATATATTTTATCACGAATGGTATACCAAATACTTACAGCATCATATCTGCTGATCCTCTAGCCATTCATCAGTTCTCGGTCGAAGGTCGGGATGATTGAACCAGAGCCAGTAAATTAGTTTGAGTTGCAGGGTTACAGGTGATGGGCTGTCCAAATTTCGAGTTTGGAGTGCTATGCTCTGGCTGCTACGCCTGATCTTTGTTAACAGCGTCGTCGATTCTATCTTGAGTCTTTCTGAAATATATGACGTTGCTGTATTTCAGGCCGTATAATCATAGGCATCTTATGATTTGTTGGAAATATAGTTAATCTATTTTGACCATATTGAGTATCAGGGTATCTTCGATTGGTATAAGTTTTAAATTTGGGTATTGCTCGCACTATCTTGGCCGCAGTACACACACACTGGACCTATGAGGTTGAGGTTTTCACTTGAACTGTATATGATACGTATATCGACCTTCTACTGGCCTGTTACGTAGTGTCTTAGCAGTAGTTGTCAAAGTTTGCTGTTATTTGAATTGCTGAGACAACCTATCTGAGCAGGAATTGTGTGAGGAGTGTGACTAACAAGAAGCCATGTCAAAATGATGGCCTATCACGACTCTTATAGAGTGAACCACGATCAGCCTCCACCATTAAGCTCGTTATGGCCTCTATGATCTCTTGATTAACTTCCTCGGTATGTGCTTAATGCTCAGTTTGGTCAATTGTAAACACTAGTTCATCTTATAAAGTACCGTCTATGAGACAAATTTCCCCTAAGTCAAAGCTCGCTGGAATTTCATTCCGATTCGGTGTAACAAATCGGAGATTTGGCAGACTCTGATGGTTGATATCAATCATCTGCATCCCGTATTGGACATGATGGCTGGATGTAGAGCCTGGTAATCTAAATATCTCCATTTCAGATCATCAATGCTCAATTTGAGCTTTCTGCTGTATAGCCGGTCATGTAAACAATCCGCGTAAAGTGTTCTGCCCGCCCTAATTTCCTTATCAGCTTGACGTTGTCATGGTATCAGCTCCATGACAACAGCTCGTCGCGCCATAGTGTTTTTTTTCCCACCGGCCAGGCTGAGTTACAACTTACGCATCTGCCGTTCCGGGATTTCAGGTAAACAGTAAAAATAGCCCTCTCTGGTTGATCGAAAAAAAAACAAGAGTCCCATCGCCTGCAATCCACAACGTTGCTGAGTAGTATCTCTCCTTAAGACCTCCAGAGAACAGTTGCAGCTGCCCATTGAGCAACTCCAGGCCCCAAAAAGGCTTCCCATCAGGCATCAAATACACCTCCATTTCTGCACAAAGGCAGCCATCTTCGAGTGTGATCCAGAGGAAAAAAGAAAAAAAAAATCCAGGCGTCCAACGAGGTGGATCGATCAACCCGTTAACAGGCACGCGTAAGCTTAAGATCTGCATCTGGAGACTTCTTCGACGTACCCACGGCTCTCCATCAACACTGGATCCTATTCTATCGAGACAGTTCGTGTCTTTTCAACTTTTCACTTCGGCCGCCCGTCGGTTCAACCTGATACCGCCAGCTGCCTGTTTCCACACAGGTCTAATCTGTCAGGCTTCCACCAGCACTGTTGATTTGATCCAAGGCATCACTGCTCGCCTCAGATTCGGAGACTACCATAGTTGGGCCATTCAGATATTTACTTATCCAAACGTGGGAGCTCTTTTTGGCTTTCAAGGAGAACCCAACTGTCAATGAACTCATCACACAACTCAAAGGGTAAGACAGATACAGAGAACAAAGCCGCCTCAGACATGCCGTCCCTCCAACAAGAACAACCGTCATCACCCATACGAGATTTCGATCTCTTCAGAAACGAACTGACTCACGACATCAGCGACTTCAGCAGCATGGGGTTCGACTCGCGGCAAGACATACCGCTCGTCAGTTTCAAATCTGATACATCACAAGCCATCAACTTCGAGGAAATGTTCGGTCAACTCGATAGTGGCACAGATCTCATTGTCCCCGCATCTGTAAACAACCCTTCAGAGAACCAGGATCTCCGATTTCCTCCACGGTATGATTCAAGCACATATCTCCCAACGTCATCTTCCTCGATTAATCCATCGATGAACACATACCCCACTGCAGACTCCATCGACACAAGTACCTCTCAGTCCTCATAGATCTACTCTCCAGTGACATATGACAGTCCTCAGCACTTGTACTCTCAGTACTATCAGCAGCAGCAGCAGCAGCAGCAGCAGCAACAACAACAGCATCAGCATCAGTACCAGCATCAACAACAACCACAGCAGTTTCTCCATCCTGCCATGACTTTCGCTGCAGAGAATGTTGAGCAAGAAATACCACAAGGGCACCAAACTTTCCCAAAGAGCAGGATCCCACACTCTTATTCCACCAACACTATTTCATCAGTGGATTCTACTCAGCATATTTTGCCTTCTAACCCTGCACACGCATCGTATTCAAGGATGCCATCATCGCTCTCTAATACCTCACTCGCTTCCGCTACTTCTCACCCGACAAATGCTTCCGTGACCCCAAGAAGGCCACAGAGAAGACAATCCATCTCTCAGAATACCTCAACTCCGACCGCTGCGTCTACGCTCTAGAGAACTCCTAGTAGCATCAAGAGAACGCCGTCATCCAGAATAGTCAAGTCGCATCGCAGAACACGGTCTCGTCTCTCAGTTGATGCATCTGGTCTTGCCCAACTCTCGTTACAACCGGACACCCCATCTGTCGCAGGAACCAATCCATTCTATATTCCATCTGTGCATACTTCTCCGCGTCATGATTCACCAATGTCAACCCCGGTTTCCACTACATCCCAGGTATAGGATCCGCTCACTACCAACTCGATCTCTCCGATGATGTTGATGGCACAGAGAACCGGTTCCCGTATCCAGGACATCATGATGATGAACCATCAACCCGGTTAGCTTCCTGGTGACGTTTACGTTCAAGCTGCTGATATTACCATGAAGATGGCCTCTCAATATGCTCATTCCAGCTCTGAAGGTCAGCAATCACAGCAACAACAATTCTAGCAGACGCAACACGCATCACATTCATCTTAGTCTAGCTCAGCACATCGCCACACCGTGTCTTTCTCTGGTGGTCCTTATAACACATCAGCCACCTCGCTTCTCATTGATCCAAGTAATACTGAACTACCACATGCTACAGCATCCACATCTGAATCCGTTTAGGTGGCGCATTCCACTACTACATCTACACCTGTGTTGCAAAACCCTTCCATGGGTGTGAAACCAGGAGGTATACCAAAATCTCAGTCAGCCATCGACATCAGATCACTACCTAAGAACTCGAAGCTGATTCCAGAAGATATCACTGTTTACGACATTCTACAACCTCGCAAACATACACGTGCTAAGAAATCCATTTCCAAAACTGATGCCTCCAATGATTCTGAAGTTAAGAAAGAAGAAGGTGGTGGTGGTGGGGATGATGGTACCAAACTGACAAAGCCAAGAAAACAGAAAAAGGAACACGGTTGTCCACTGTGTGGTGCTATCTTTTACAGACCTGAACACGTCAAGAGACACATGAGATCACATTCTAGTGAAAAGCCATTCGTTTGTGATGAACCAAACTGTGGCAAGAGATTTAACAGAGGTGATAACATGAAGGCGCATTTGAGAAAGATTCATGGACGCCAGGTCTAAAAAGAAAAAGAAAATTAAAAAATCAGGATCATTCGTTCGTAACGAGATATAAGTTTGTATTTCATGTGTGTTTGTGGGTGTAGCACTAGTTATTAATAGGATATTCACAACACCTCTCTGATAACTTGTGAAGTTGGGAGGGTCTCAGCAGTGTGCATAACGTTACCAGCCGAGTTTTGGAACTTCTGGTGCTTAATGGCAGCAAGGGCGTAGAAGATGGAGGAGAACAACAAAAAGATGGCAGGAACAATGAGAGAGGTTGCCATGAAGATGAGGGAAAGCCATTGGATAATAGACATAATGAGGTAGAAGAAAGCACGTGGCCAATTCTGGTTGAATTTTTTGATGAAGTTGTTGAAGTTTTCACTCAATGGACAGATCTTCAAGAGGAATGGGATTTCCACAAATATAAGAACCAAACCTTGCACAATGGCAATGGCTCCCCAAACAATGACAACGTTGACATGGAACAAGTTGGCAATACCGAGGGCGAAGCAGAGGATGATACACAAAATACCGTTCCTGTTTTGATGTTAGTAGCTGGTACATGAATATAGAGGCATTTGAAAAAAGTTGACTCACCATTGTCCGTAGACACTATTGTATTTCAGTTAGTATTATGTGGTTCGATTATTGACTCCCTTTGATTTGTGGAGGAAACGGAAGGGGATGCAGCTGCATAGACATACCTGAAGTTTTTAGAGGCAAAATCCTCTTTGATTCCGTCGAAATTTATGAAGCTTGTGAGTTTAAGAGGCATCTTGGAATTTGAATGTGGAAACAGTACTGATATGGGTTCGAAATTGAGGGTTAATGAAGAATATTCAAGTGTGATGAAAAGCCATCTGTCCTTGTCAAAATACGGTGATCGTTGAAATCCGACCAGAGAATCACGCGTTTGCCCTCGGATCAGGAAGGAACCACGAACCACCTGAAGGGCCCCTACATAGACGGCAACTTGGGGTGTAGGGTGTCACCTGTGGGTCTTTTAAATGGCGTTACACCCGCGTATAACTCGTGTTTTTTGATATCTCTAGACACATCTTAACCTTCTCCCAAGAGTGCTGGGATGTCACAAGGAGCGCTTTCTGGATGGGGAGCAGTCTTCTCTCGAGGCCCTTCGCAAACATCACCCGATGATGAGCAGTTAGCAGAAGAGGAGAACGAGATTGCATCTTTTGGCAGTGTCACTGATGAAGAATTTGATGACGAGGATGATGACAGATCACTGGATTCAGACACTTCTATCACTCGCGATCTGAATAACATAGGGTCCTTCAGTGGATTCAGACTGCCCAGCTTCAGTTGGCCATCAACGGCAACAACAAACGAAACAGACACAGCTAACACCCAGTCTATCTCACGAAGAGAACAGCTGGCCAACTTGATCGAAGACTTGAAGAGCGGGTTTTCACTTTAGTCCTCACTTGACAGATTCCAGACGATCCGTTCCATCTTGGAGAGTTAGATCGACGAGACCATCCAAAACAACGTGGACACGGAGGATGAAGAGATGGAGGAAGAACCACATGTCATCAAACCTGCATCAGAACCTAGAGAGATCCCGATGTTGGACCAAGTGATCATTCCACAGACGAAAGACCCCATGGTGACGAAACGGAAGAAACGCCACTCTGAGCATCAACGGCATCACCACCTCACAGATATCGCAGATACAGAAAAGCACGATGAGAACTTGCTGAGAAAGCGTATCATCAAGATCAGACAGCTGGATATATCGGAAGAGGCGAAGAACATCCTGGTCCAGAAGTTGATGATGGGTGCACATTATGACAAAGTCAAGTTTGTGGATGAGAACGGTGATGAGCTGTTCCAGATCAACGCTGCTTCAGAGGGTACAGCTGAAGGAGATGAAAACATGGAGGAAGCTGAAGAAGAACAACTGGATGATGAAGTGGTGATCATCAACGAAAGTGATAAAGAAGCCACTTTCCACGACGAAGAACAATCCCAGCTGGGGTGTGTCCACTACCAAAGAAACTGTAAGATGGAGTGTCCTCAATGCCGTCGGTGGTTCACTTGTCCGAAATGCCACGATGAAGAGATCACCACACACAAGTTAAAGAGAAACGAGACTAGACACGTCATGTGCATGTCGTGTTTCCATGTCCAAGAGCCCACTCAGTTCTGTGATGCGTGCGATGTACAGTTTGCCTACTATTACTGTGACAAGTGCAAGTTGTACGACAACGACGACAACAAGGATATCTATCATTGTGACGATTGTGGGATCTGTCGACTGGGGTTAGGACTGGGCCAGGACTTCTTCCATTGCAAAGGCTGTAATGCGTGTTTGTCCATTGAGTTACAAGGTGAACACAAGTGTATCGAGAGAGCAACACAATCCGATTGTCCCATCTGTGGAGAGTACATGTTCACATCTACGAAGCCTGTGGTGTTCATGTCGTGTGGACACGCTATCCACCAGGGTTGCTTTGACGACCACACCAAGCATTCATACAAGTGTCCTACTTGTCAGAAGACCGTGTTGAGCATGGAGGCACAGTTCCGAGTGTTGGATATGGAGATCCAATTGCAGCCGATGCCCGAGCCATACTGCCAATGGACGTGTATTGTGACGTGTAACGATTGCAATGCTAAGTCTTCGAGTCCTTACCACGTGTTGGGGTTGAAATGTGACAATTGCAAGAGTTATAACACCGTGCAACAAAAAGTCATCAAGCCAGAGGAGAGTGATTATGAGAGCGATATCTCCACCACTACGAATCAGTTAAGATCTCGGTTGCAAGCTGGTAGAAGTTTGAGATCATTACCTCTGAGCTCTCATCTTCTGCGTACAAACTACAACATTGAGAGTGTGGAGAGTGACGTTGATGAGGTGAGTATGCAGCAACAGGGACAAGGACCAGATCAACAACAATCACAGGCGGGATATGCCAATGCCACAGAGCATTCTGAGCCTCGAGTACTCACAATCTCACAACAGCTTCTGAACAACGTTGATTACTACTTACAGAACATTGGTGTTTCCTCTTCTGATGGTGGAGACGGCAGTGACGGTGAAGATGACGATGAACTGTTGGATCTCTCGAGACTGAATAGGAAACTGAAGTCCTCAACTGCGAGATTCTTGAGTGATTCCGGTGGTGAAGACGGGGAAGAAGGCACTACCATCCCCTCCATTGCCAACACTATCAGAGGTTTGTTGAGTGGTGCAGGTGTGGGGAGTAGCAAAGAGGATAACGACAAAGAGAATGAACAAGACAACGAAAGTGACGACGATGACCTCAACGTGAATGGGTTCTGATACGTGTATAGACCAACCAGTCTTTGAAATACATAAAGATACTAATTAACGGTGTTCATTGGAAGACAGTAAAGTCCGGCTATTTCCGGAGAAGCGTCTATTATACTTCTTCTGGCTGTTTGAGGTCTCTGAAGTTGTATCTGGAGCTGTTTGTGAGTCACTTGCGGCATATTTGTAGTCGCTCAACTCAATACCGACACCTTGTATGCCCTCCTGGAGTGTTATTTCCACGGGTGTTGGTGGTGAAACTTCTGTGACTGGTGATTTCTCTTTTCGTCCGTCTTGAATCCACCAGAAGTGCAGCATTAAGGA
This sequence comes from Petasospora meyerae, assembly GCA_030462915.1. Taxonomy (NCBI): domain Eukaryota; kingdom Fungi; phylum Ascomycota; class Saccharomycetes; order Phaffomycetales; family Wickerhamomycetaceae; genus Petasospora; species Petasospora meyerae. The sequence goes on along the minus strand of JAKVQR010000169.1, from coordinate 34,556 downwards.
CAACAAGGACAACAGCTTATAGCGATAATTGCAAATATTATTGAGACTATAAGAAAATATTAGGAACCAAAAATTATGCTAATGATATATAATGATCGGGGTTTTGATCACCGTATGATCAATATTCAATCTCTAGTCTCAATAAAGATACATATCCGGACTCACATGAGCTTCAGCTCATCAGACTATATCTGATACGATCTCTTCAATATATTTAGAAAATTAATCTGTCTTATTGGTCATTTAGCATTCAAATTACAGCTTACTGGATGCCCATTCAACGTCCCCAAGATCCTGTCCACCAGAGATTGGAATCACAGCACCGTTGATGTAGTCTGACTCCTTGGCACTGAAGAACATCACCACGCTCTCTATATCTTCTTGTCTCCCCAGTCTCTTCTTGGGGTTCTTCTCCGTCATCACTTCGCCAATCACCTCCAGAAGTCCATTGGCCATCTTCGTGGGGAAGAATCCAGGAGCCAGTATGTTTACGTTGATGTTTTGCGGTCCCAATTCCAGCGCCAGCGCCTTCCCCAAATGCATCACACCTGCCTTGGATGCAGTGTAGCCATAAGTTCCCCCAGCTACTGCTCCATCTGCTCTCAAGCCAGTAGTGGACCCCATAATCAACACACGACTCGAGTAGTCCTTGGTCCCTCCCGCCTTCAACAATGGGAAGAACAGTTGCACTGTGAGGAACACACCTTTGATATTCAGTGATAGCACCTTGTCCAGGGCATCTTCAGGGTGAGTATCCAGAGGTGCACCCCATGTAGCTCCAGCATTGGCAATCAAGACATGGACGGCCTTCTCCTTAGCTGAGACAACCTCCACCAGCTTCTGTACACCGGCTTTGTTTGAGCAATCAGATGCAACACCGATAATCTCACACTATCTGTTGTATGTTGAAGCGAGTTTACGGAGATACTCGACGGAATCCTCCACAGCCTTGGCCTTTCTGGCGGTGATGTACACGGCTTTGGCACCGTTCTTCACAAGGGCTTCTGCACAGTAAAGGCCCAGTCCCCTTGAGCCGCCCGTGATGACAGCGACTCTCCCGTTGATGTTGAGTTTCATTTCTTAGAAGTTAGGTTGTCTGATGGTGTTTAGTGGTAATATCCATCGATGATTTGAAGGAAGATTAGAGATCAACTGGCCTTTTTATGGAGACGTACACAAATTACGCGGGGTAACTAACGATTGGTGGATGACTTCCCGAAAGCCGCGGCTGGTGGGAAAAAAAAAAATAAAAGTGTCACCTTCTCCACATTTTTTGCTGTTTTTTTTTTCCGTTGTAGTCTCCACCAGCGCTCCATAACGCACTTCTGTCATTTTCGCAGGGCCAACAGTTGGGTAAACACACAGCACAAACGAGGGATTGAGAGGGCCCAACACTTTGGATCTCGGTGAGGCAGTTTGGGTTGCAACAGCCGAACCATACAATTGAACCACTACTGATCGTCATTCATTCTGAGAGACCTACTTAGTGTCAACCTGCACTCCTACACATTTTAGTACCCTATCTCACTCTCCTTCTTCCATTCACTTCACTGACACCTCCACCTCCACCTCCACCAGCAATAGTATAACCCATCAACAATTAACCCATCAACAAGCACACATATCAGCATCACCAATTGTGCACGTCTCTCACATACACAATGAACTCCATTTCATACCTATCGCATATAGTGGATGACGCATTTCAGCAGACAGAGCCTGATTTTGCCATCCTCAAGGGACAAACAGAAGACGCATCGCCATTGGATACGACATCGCCGTCGGAAACTCAATAGGATGAAGAAGAAGAAGAAGAAGAAGAAGAAGAAGAAGAAGAAGAACAACAACAACAACAACAAGAAGACGTTCAACTCCAAAAAATCGACAAGTCACACAGCAAGATATCCTACATGGTCAATGCTGTCTTGTTCGTGCCAAATGTACTGGTGGTGAAACCGTTGGCATTTGTGTGGTTTGTCTTCACCTTCCCGCTCAGTCTACTGGAAACGAGGTCCAAGATAGAGCTTCAGGATGAACCTCTAGATGAAAAACAACCAATCCAGGAGAAAGATACAAACACAAACACACAAACACCACAAACACCTCCAAATCAACGATCACACTCCTCTACCTCCACTACGATATTGGAAATGGACGAGGACATCGAGAAACTCGATCAACGGCACAACTCGGATGATAACAACACAGAGACTGATCTCAAATCACCAACTTCGCCCTCCACAGGTGGCATCCTATCACATAACTCCAAGCTCTTCACTTTCCCGAGAACACTATACCCTGCCAATCTCACATCCACAAACTTCAAGAAGACACTCATCCTTGATCTGGATGAAACCCTTGTGCATTCCGTATCAAAAGGAACACGTCTTGCATCTTCAGCTTATCAAGTGGAAATCAAACTACAAAACCAAGTCGCCACATTGTACTACGTTCAGAAAAGACCATACTGTGACCATTTCCTCAAACAGGTATCCAAATGGTTCAACTTGGTCATCTTCACCGCCAGTGTGAAAGAGTACGCAGACCCGGTAATTGACCTATTGGAATCCGAACGAAAATACTTCTCCAAGAGATACTACAGATCACACTGTACACTAAGAGAAGGCCAAGGTTACATCAAAGACCTCTCAAATGTCGATAGAAACCTCAACCACATCATCATCATCGATAACTCGCCCATCAGTTACGCTTGGCATGAAGACAACGCCATCGCAGTGGAAGGTTGGATTAGTGATGCCACAGACACCGATTTGTTGAACTTGATCCCCGTGTTGTACTCACTACGATACACTACAGACGTAAGAAGTATACTGTCTTTGAAAAATGGTGAAGCTGCCTTCGAGAGATGAAATAACTTCTCCCTCTCCCTCTTTCCCTATTTTTTTTCATTTGGCTCCCTATGTCTTGACTATGTTCAGATTCAACCCGTATCTCATCATTGGTATCGTTCCATGGCTCGTAGTACTTGAAGTAGACGTAGACCCTGTGATCTCACTGGTCCTTGTGTTTGACCTTCTCAGTGATATCAGACTCTCCTCACTCTCTTCGCTTGGATGTACCGTAGAGTTGGAAGTCATGGACGCCATGGAGTTCATGGTATACTCACTATTGGAACGTCTGTGTGAACGCATCTTCGACGATGTTCTCAAAGGTTTACCGATAAAATCATCCATATGCTCAAGAGAACCATCATGGAAAGGATCAGTATTGGTTTCAGAAACACCGGGCAAACCGGGGCCCGATACCGTTCGACCACCATTGACATGAAAATTTCTATACTGTGAATGTTGAAATGATCCATTGCTCGCATTGCTCGCCATGCTAAGTTTCCTTGAACTGTTGAGCCGTTCTTTGAGTGTGAACATCTTGAACTCAAAATTAGCGGTATCGGCATGCACTTTGGATTGTTCTTTCTTCAGTAGTTCTTCCAATGTCTTGATGCGCTCTTGACGTGTTTCTGCAATGTTTCGTGTGGTTTTCAGTTCTCTTTGGAGCATGTAGTTCTGATTCTCAAGCTCAGCGACTTGTGTGGAGAAGGTCACCAATGTCTTCTCCAAAGACATGATCTTGTCCTCATCGTATTCAGGAATGGTTTGTAGTTTGGATGAGAGTTTGTCAATTTCCAACTGCATATCGAGTAGCTTCATACACTTCTCGTTGAGATCCAAGAGCAAAACTTCGTTGACTGCTTGTGATTCTTTCAACTGTTCTGCAAGTGAGCTGTCAGCGTCTTGCCCAGGGGTGGAAATGGTTGGGCTCTGTGATATCAACTTTGTAAGTTCCTTGACACGGTTCTCCAAGTAGATCATCTTCTTGATATCTTCAGGTTTGCTATCAGATGGGCCTGTCTTTGGTGGGGGTGGTGGAGGCGGCGGTAGGGATGATGGTTTTTCCAGTGTCTTGGTGCCAGACTTCCATAGCTCCAATTCGAACTCCAGCTCCTTTGCTCGAAGCTCATGGGCATTATTCATCATGGATAGTTGGTCGATCTTCTTCAAGAGATCAAGTTGGGAAGGTTCAGAGTTCACATGTGCTTTGTTCTTGATCTTCTTGGCTCTTGTCCCGAATCTCAATGTTGAAATCGTCTCAGGTTCGTTATATGCAGCTGGTGAACAATTGACAATCAAACTGGTACGAGCATTACCACCAAGGGATTGTTGTAAGATTCTGGTGAGTTTGGAATCTCTGTAAGGGATGTGTGTGGATTTGGCATCAGTCAAGGCGTTGATGACGATACCCAAATGTGTCAATGAACTGTTGATCTTCTTGGCTTCTTCCAAAGTTTGACCAGAAGCACCAGTCTTGCCAACTTTTTCACTTCCTGCAAGATCCACGAGGAATAGTTTAGATCTCTTCACTCCGTCTCGTATGTTCTCTTGTGTGAGATCTAGTTGAAAGATGGCGTGCGATCTGGACGATTCCGAGTTCATCTCTGTGCTACCCACTGTTCTCAGCTCAGCACCCTTTTGTAAAACAGAATAGAGTTCTTCACTTGATGCGACGTATCTCTTTGTCAAGTTTCGCACATGAACACCGTTTACACCGTCTTCTTGGATGGTAAGTGGTAGTGTTGATTGAGGGTTGAGTAGATCCTTCACTTGTTCCATGTAGATCTCCATGTAGGAAGCACTGAGTGTATGTTCAGTTGGATCGGTGTTCCCTTGTTCTTGCTGAGCTTTGGCAATACGGTCAAAAATGGCATCTGAGATTCTTGGGATGATACCACGCTCATCACCTTGTAGGCTGGCGCCCATCATCGTGTACGTTTTACCTGAACCGGTTTGACCATATGCTAGCACTGTTCCGTTGTATCCAGTGAACAAATCCTCCACGGTCTATTCCAACGAGTAGGCGAACACCTCTTCCTGTGTAGATTTGGGTCCAAAGACTCTATCAAAAGTGTAGATCTCTCCTCCGATGGACAAACTTGTGTCATCCAGGAAACTGAGCGAAGACTGTTTGTCACCTTCATAACGCTCTGTTTCGTGGTCAAACTGCGGTCTAAAACGGGCAATCACTTTCACGCTGTCTCTGTTCTTCTTCAAAGGTGAACTCGTGTTGGAAGTGGTGATAGTTGCCGCTGGAGATCCTGGGGGTGTCAATGCCGCTGGAAGGGGCAGTTTGGGTGAGCGATGATGAGGAGATCCCGTGGTGTCCATGTGAGACGACCCATCAATGACCCGAGAAAGTCTCTTATTGCGAGTTCCATTCACGCTGTTTTGACGAGAAACGTTGCCGCCCGTACGTGTACTTCCTTGTTGAGATGTGAAGGTAGATGAAGATGACAAGCTGGGTGATCCCAAAGAAAGGTGGCGTGAGTGAGAGCGGTTCCTCACCGGCGTCGAAGCTGTGGAATTGGCCGCTGAGTTCATTAGTGGCTGATTGAGGAGTGATTTGTTGTGGTTTGTAGCAGAACTGCCGTCTGTTTATATTCTATTTCAGAAGTAAAGCGAACAGCGTGGTCTTCTCTTCGCTTGAAGGTCGTAGATCGATGCCGGAATGTCAACAGAAGTGATGCGTTGGAGGTGAAAAAAAAATAAAAAAAATAAAAAAAAGTACTCTGCCACCACCTACTACACCACCAACCACCACCACCAACTACACAATCTCAGTCATAACGTACTATTTCAGAGGCTCTACTTATCTATTCACTTGATCTCCACGTTGTACACGACAAATGGCTCGTACTCGGTGTCGACCAAGGAGGCGTACTCGTTCAATGAGGAGTCCTTCACGACCTTACCCTTCTTATCGGTGCTGAAGGCTGCTCCTCCAAGGTATCCAAACTCGTGGATAAGCTCTTTTTTAGCCTGTTCACCGGCCTTCTCGCTTGGCAACTTGATCAACACGGTGTTGAACTGTGGAGGCAACCCGTATCTCAACACACTCTCCACAAACACACGGATGGCCTTGATGTGGAACCAGTTCGCTGTGATGTCTGAGTATGCGGCCTTGGCCAATCTGATCAAATCACCTTTCAATCTGTTCTCCGTCTGTGCGGCCAATTGGTGCTCCTGGCGCATCTGGTTGAGCAACTCCTCGGAGTATACGAAGTCACGTGGGACAAACTTGCGCTCACGGCATGCCTGGTAGAAGTCTGGGATGAACTTCTTGAACACTGTAGGGTTGTACAATGCGTAATCTTGGTCCTCGGCGATGATCTTAGCGGAACGTGGGACCACCATTTGCACAAGTGTTTCGTAACTGTCTTCAAAGTCTCTCTTGAGTGATTTTGGCACGGCAATGAGTACGGTCTGCATGTGTTCGGATTCCAACACGAAGTCGCCTGGTTTCACAACATCGTGCAATGACTTCACACTGAGGTCTCCGGTTTGCTTACGCTCTGCAGCTGCTAGGTTGGACTTTGCGGTGTTGTAGTTGGTGAATGCGTTTCTCACGTCGGCATCCAATTGGAAGGCCTCCTCGGAGATGGTCTGGATGAGCTCTTTCAAGGACTTGTCCACTCTGAACTTGGCCGGTTTCCAAGCAAAATGCTCCACGTAATCTGTCACGTAGGAGTCGTCAACTTTCTTGGAGGCGTTGACCAAAGGCAGGTTGCCGTCATATAAAGAGGACAACACCTCGATCACTTTAGCGACGGAGTTGTTCATCTGCTCGTCGATCTTCTGCAGCTCTTCACTCTGTAGCACGAGGGAGTCCAACGTCCCGATCTTGAACGATGGGATGGTCACTTTGTTGATTTGGGCTTTACCTCCCAAGAGTTCACGTTCCAGCCATTCGTTGGTGGACGCTGGAGAAGACTCTGGGGCGGCCTTCTCTGGCAGCGAGAGCAGCAGGTAGTTGGCAATTGAATCGGACATCTCTCTATACAGTCCCAAAACGAACCGTGTCTTTGTCTTGTGATTGAAAGCTGTCAATGTCCACGTTATCAGTTGAGTCTCAGCTTTGGGAATTTCGTAGGCGTCTAGAGAGAGGCAGCACCTTTCCCGGGCCGCTAGTGACCCGTGTGAGAAATGACAGACGTCCGCGCTTTTTACCGCTTCCGGCGCACCCAAATAAAAATATTTCACTAGGCTAAACAATTCAAGTAAGGAGATGAGTATCAATCTGGGAGTTGTTTGTTCAGCAACAAGACAGAATATTCGATACTGCAAACCATGAGCTCTACATTAGAAGTAAGTGTATTTACACTATTATCCAGTATTCTAATCACATACTAACCCCTCCTCAGGAACGTCTCAAGACAAACTCATCGGCCTTCGATGGGCTTCTCTCATTGATCCCAGCCAAATACTATTACGATGAAGACACACAGGACCAATGGAAGGCCAAGAAGAAATCCAAAGAGGAGCTGAAACAGAATAAGAGAGCCAAGCTGGATCCAGAGCAGTCCACATCGACAGCTGCGCAGGTTCACAAGAAGAGAACACAGAATGCTAAACCAGTGGTTCTACCTGGTTAGAAGAAATTGCCACAGCCGATTGTGGAGTCTGATGAAGACGAAGAGGAGGAGGATGAAGAGGAGGATGAAGAAGGCGAAGAAACAGAGGAGTTTGTATCGGCCTTGGAGATCCAGCAGGAAGGAGATACAGAAGAGGAGATACAGCAAACCGAGAAGAAGAACTCCAAGACCACAGTAACCCAAAATGACTCCGAAGAAGAAATCAACGTTATCTTCGACGATGAAGGTAACGAACTCGACCTGACAAATGGTACCTCCGCTCAGTCAACACCAACACCGAAAGCCCAACAGTCTTCCGAGGCCACCACCACCACAGACAAGTCCAAGTCCAAGTCCAAGTCCAAAGAGCTCACCGAGGAGGAGAAGAGACGCAAACAAGAGACACTCAAGGCACTCAAGGAGAAGCTCCAGTCCAAGATCAACATGATGAAGGAGAAACGTAAGGCCCCAGGTGTCAAAGTCCCAGGCGCCCCATCCTCCAGAGAAGCCATCTTGGAAGAACGCCGTAGAAAAGCAGAGCTCAAGGCACAGAAGAAGAGGAAATTGGCAGAGATGCAAGAAGAGGAGTCCTCTGACGGTGAAGACAGCGATGAAGAGCACGAAGGTGAACAGAAGAAGGGCAAGACCGATTCCGCAGATGGTGTGATCTTCCAGAACATTGTATTTGACGAGAACACCAAGGCCACCTCTGATCTTCAAGGTCTGCGTATCAGCAAGAAGAAAGGTCCAGCCAAGGGTGACATCAAGGCGCATCTGAAGTTGCTGGAGCAAAAGAAGCAGAAGCTCGCAAACTTGGACGAGGACAAGAAGAAGGAGATTGTGGAGAAGGAGAAGTGGAACAAGACTTTGCTTGCTGCAGAGGGTAAGAAGATCAAGGACGATGAGAAGTTGCTGAAAAAGGCATTGAAGAAGAAAGAGGCACAGAAGAGAAGATCTGAGATCCAGTGGAAGGAACGCAAGGAGCACGTGGAGAACCAGATTGCTGCTAAGGCCAAGAGAAGAGAGGAGAACTTGGAGATCAGAAAGCAGAACAAGGGTGTCAAGCGTAAAAACCAAGTCAAGCAGCTCAGAAAGTTCAAGTCTACGATTGCACCAAAGAAGGCTAAACAGAAGAGAGCCGGCTTCGAGGGCAGAAGAAGTAACAAAAAGTGATTGGTATTTAGCTATTCCATATATACTGCATGATATCGTTGAGTCCCAGTGTAATGCCAGTGACTTTCCGCAACTGCATCAGCTCCAGCAATGTAAAGTTGGTCAGATGAGGGTAGAGTACCTTGTAAGTGTCCCATCTCAGCACATTGAGCTGAGGTATCCATCTCACTGGTGTTACGGCTATCGAGTTGAACACCTAATGTGTGTTAGTCTGAAGTACTGCGGGTATTTTCAGCTCCTATAATGTCTTCATCAGCTGGAAAGATCTGAAGGTACAGTCGGTCTGGTACTATGCTGAGTCCCTAATGAGATACAAACTGTTCTTACCACCGAATATCTTCTCTGGTATAACGTAAAGCTTTCGAGACTAAACCGGTTGGCAGTCAGTGAAGTTGTATATCTAGAACAGAGATTGGTCTTTGATCCGGTTGTAGTCCTGTAACAACACACTTCGTATGCCTTCGATAGGTTGGAAAAGACACTCTCTGGTATTCACGTTCTCGTTGATGATGATCACAAGGCCAGTGATGACTCTGTTGTGTCGGGAAGCAGTGAGGAAAGAGTTTAGTGAATGGTAGTCCAAGTGACCCATTATTAAGACAAGTATCTCAGGTGGTAGATCTAAGATCGGGAAGCGCATTGTTGGGAACCATCTAGGAAGATGGAGAAGACGGTAGGAGGCAGCGAGACTAACAGCAGTCAAAGCACTAGTAGAGAGGAACTGATGGGACAAGGCGGTCATTCTAGAGTGTGATTTGTGATTGAATACGTAGGAGTTTAAGAGAAGAATGGTGAGAGTAATACTCAAATCAGTGCGCTTTGGACGTTTATATATACATCCCCCCGCCATCGAAGACAGAAACTCCTCAAAATCTCTCGGGCTGACACCGTATCTCCGTTGGGCGGACTTAAAATTCAGGGACTCTCGGCCGAGTACTTTGAATGGACCCTCAACTTGGGACCAAACTTGTAGAACAGAACGGGGATCAAAACCATCAACAGAGACAAACATCCTAGAAGAAGACATCCGTAGCCGACGGGGAATCTCTGGTTGCTCAGGTGGTTGAACATCTGTCTCGCAAAGAGTGGGAATGAACCGGCAACAAAAGCCCTCACCAAGGAGTTACCAGCAAATGCGGAGGCCACATACTTGGGGAAGGAAAATCCGATATAGCTGAGTAGAGATTGGAACAAGATGATACCGGAGACGCCTTGTAGCACGCCTCCAATTAGAGGTGCAATCCAATGGATGTCTTTGGAAGATGTCCACCCCAATATGAAGATACCGGCGGGCATGAAGAGACTTCCAACAATGGCAACGGGCATGAAGGCCTCAGCTTGTACTGGCTTCCCCTCCATAATCTTCTTCGAGTAAGATCTGTACAGCATGGAGCCGTAAATAGCCACTCCGATCAGCACACCAACAAGCACTGAGATGTATGTTGCACCCAGTGGGATGGCGCTGAAATGGTGGACTTCACCAAACACAATAGGGAAAGCCTCAAGCCATAGAAACTGAACACCATAGACAAGGGCGATGTATATGTTGATGAGCAGGACGATAGGCTCGGTGAAACCAATAGCCACTGGTCTCCATAAAATCTCCTTGATATTGAGTTCGGAGTTGTCTTCGTTGGCGTGCATGGTGAACTTTGGGGTACCGTTGACTCTTTGAAGTCTCTGTGCACGTCTGTAGAGGATAGTGGGTCCGTACGTCTCGGGGACAAGTGCCACGAACACAAAACACATGAACGACGACAAGATCAAAAGAGTCCAGAGTGACCATCTCCAATCTTTGGTGCTAGTCTCAAGACATGCACCTATCAGTGGACCCAGTGCGATACCTGAGTAGGAACCAATCCCCCAAACACTCATAGCCTGGGGAACAAACGTTGGGGCAAACATGTCGGAATAAGTGGCACCTCCAGTCGCCAACACAGGTGAGATGAATACACCAGATAGGAACCTCAACACCAGTAGACCAGCAAAGTTGTTCACCAGTGCAGTGGGGATTTGTAGAATGGCAAACACCAAAAGCGTTGAGGCGTAGAAGAAGTTTCTCCCCAAAGCTGGATGCTCGGATAAGGGGGAAAACACCATGGGTCCCAGTCCATAACCATAAACGTACAACGAGAGTGGTAGAATAGCGGCAACATGGCCGACTTGGAACTCATCTTGGATGTATTGCTGAGCTGGTGTATGTATGACGGCACCGATGTAGACAAGCGCTGAAAGTGTAGAAGTTGACAATCCGACAATAAACTTATGCCAAAGGGGCCAGTTATGTGGGTGTTCTGGGTCATCCTTGCCGTTGAAGGACACGATGGGAGAATCAATAGAGGTTTCGAGTGAGTCTTGTTTGTTCCATAAATGTGTATCCTGTACGTTTAATGGCTCCGATTTGGTGGAATTCTGAACGAATCCGGTTTCGATGAAGTGACCCAAAAGGGTTCCATGGAAGAACTGTCCCACTTTGAGATCTTCTGTGCGCATTTCGTTGTTTGGTTTGTTCTGGAGTTAGCTTCACCTCAAATACATGTCTCACTTATCTCCATCTTGCTCTCCTGTCTGCTTATATACCGTGGAAAGACGAAACTCCTGAGACGAGTTTGGATATCGTAAGCTGTAGGCCATTTGTCATAGTCAGATCGGTATACGTCGGGATTCGGAGTTCGGAGTTCGGAGTTCGGAGTTCCGCTTGTCACTTTGGCTCTTCCAATCATGGCGTGGATATATATGCTTGAACACCTGTAGAATAGCTCGAGGTTTGTACGTCTAGGTAATTATAAGCTGTTCTTGGCATTATCACTACAAAGACCTCCGAATTCTCCCTATATTGATGACTCCAAGCGTATAGTGACCTCTCTATGCCATACCCTCAAATTCGTATGTACATGGCCATTGGCAGCCTCCGTGCTGAGAGATACGCCCCATAAGCAGGTGTGCCCACATTTACGCCCCGATATCCAATTCCACCGTTTCGCCGCCCATCACACGTAGACTGATAAAGTGGATGATGGATCACACAACGCAATCAACGCGCAAGCTTCTCCACAGACCGGCAGTAGCAACTGTTTCCTGTTGACAGTCCAGTGTCGAATCTTATCCCACGCCACACTTCCTTCATCTTCATTGACCCCACTTCTCCCGATGGCCACCATTGAGGGAGTCTACCTTGCTGACGATCGAGATACCTTGATCTTCGAATACCCAACCAATTCCTCTGTCCCTTCTCTCCAAACCGTACTATCTAGTCTCTCAGGTACATCCCCAGATAACAAAGATGCCATTGTCGAACTCTCCCGTACCCATTGTGTCTACAAAGTCACCCAGGGCCGCATCGTTGCCTACGCGTACGTTAAGCAGGTCCAACGCCACGAGGATCATCTCCATTTGAAAACGATACGAAGCCATTCAGAGTACGAATCCACAGATGACGAAATGGAGGACTCAAGGGACAACAGTTCACCGAATAAGCAATCCCAATTGCAGCAGATTCCAAGCAACCCTGGCGTGATCCTCGTGCTTCTCAACCGTTTGCTCTCCACTTTGGAAGACTACTTCGGTTCTCCTCTAAGCCCGTTGAAGATCGAGGGCCATTACGATATCATGGTCAACCTGATGCAAGAGTTTATCCAAGGTGGTCTCCCGTACATCACAGACCTCAATTCACTGAAGCAGCTTGTTCCGCATAAGAAGTCGTTGGCCTCCACCATCATCTCCACCACAAACAGACTCGCAAAGAACTACGTCAATGGCGGTCCATCCACTCTCAGCTCCATCACATCTGCTATTGGGAATCATAGCATTACAGGGGCATCTTTCTCCTCCTCTGATCTCACCCAGGAACGCATCCCCTGGCGTAGACCAAACGTGAAGTACGTGGAGAACGAATGTCTCGTGGACATCACCGAGACTCTCAACGTTATCATGTCGCCCCATCATCTCTCAAAGACCTCCTTGAAGAAGAACATGCCGTCTGGGAAGCTGTTCAACGTGCTTGCCACTATCGAAGGACAAGTGGACTTCACCTCTCATCTCTCAGGTATACCAGATGTCTTGATGAATCTCTCATTACACGGCCATTCACTTCCCCTGCCTGCATTCCATCGATGTGTGAGCTTGGACAAATGGCGTTCCAAAGAGGGCACAGTCTCATTCATCCCACCAGATGGGAAGTGTACACTCATGAACTACGTGATAGAGCTCGATAAGCTCTCACCACAACGCACTCAAAGACACATGGGACTCGTCATTCCGGACTATAGACAAGGTCTTGGAGTGAAGGGTAATGAGTTTGAGATCCAAGTTGCTATCTCCCTTCACAACAGCGTTTCCAAGATTGATAAGCTCGTTGTTGCGATCCAAACTGAACAAACCCAAACTGTAAAGATCTTGAGGTTGAGTCATGGTGATGCTCAAAACTCCAAGCAAGGTACCTGCGAGTGGATCTTCGAACCGGGCCAGAAGCTTGGAATCAACGCAATCCTGCGTGGTATCATTGAGGATTCTGAAGATGGTGATGAGGATGATGAGAGTCTTGGTGTCGCATCAAACCCACACTTCCCCAAGCAGATTGGACTTTCTTATCAATTGAAGGGTTCGTTACCAAGTGGTATCACCATTGACTCTCTGAAGATTCTTTCCGGAATGGGTGACAAGAAGTCATACAAGGGAGTCAAGTACATCACACGTACTGGTGATTTTTACATCCGTTGACATTCGGAGTGTTTGTTTCTGTTCTTACGTATATTGCAACGCTGACGTTTCAAAAAGCCAAAGATATTTCAGTAACGTAACTCTAGCCATCCTTCTGATTCGATCATCTCTGGTGTACCTGTCACACCAATACAATGCTCAATCCAGCTCATCACAGTGATGTCCGTTGCCACAAGTTGTTCGTTGTTTTCAACGCATGCTTCAATGCACTTGGTTGACATCTTGGTGGTAAGGTTGTGAACTGCTAGCAATGGAATAATGCCCAGCTGGGTCTTCGATGCGCATGTAAACCCACTGGGAAGGGACTCAATTGTTAGCGTATTTCCATGATTGAAAGGTAATAACGATGTATTGGGTGCCTAGTAAGTCAAAGCATTGACATTGTTGTCTAGATAGTCAATATGTTTTCTCCTTTTCTTGGTCGCAACTGTCTTCGTTGTTGAGATACTTTTCAAAGCCTGGTTCCCAGACTGGACGGGATCTTTCAGGGTGATGGTTCTGTGATTACTCTTACCAGTTCTCATCTTCATCAATGTAAAAGGGTTGGATATTGTGATGTTTTTAGCCATGCTGAGATCCTCATCCTCCTCATCTTCTGTCAAACGTGAAACTTCGATCATTGGCTCCTTGGGTGCACTTGTGGTGTTCAAAACGTGTTCATGGTCACTCGTTGGTTCAGAAGTTAAAGTTTCATGCATGGTACGACACCATGTGGTGTTCGAATCATCACCAACTGTGTCAATATGTGTGTCTGCGTTTGCCTAACTTTGTTCAGTTTCAGGTGTGATGAGAGCTGGTTGTGTAATGATGATGTCATCATTGGTAAGTGGGACTTGAGGGCGCTCCTTAGACTTAACAAGGTCATTCCGACAACGGTCAAAGTACATCTTCAATTTGGTCTCCAAAAGACTTGAAATCTCATCCTGGTCTGTCAAGTAGACGTCATTCTTCATGGGCTCAAGATTAGAATCATATCGATTAGGTGGTACTGTGACACTGATCATCCAAGGGAAGTCACATACTTTGCCGTCAAATGCCTCCTTAAAGATCGTAATAAGGGATTTTTTCAACTTCTTTCCTATCCCCCTTCCAGTGTCCATCAATCTGTTGTTCACTGTAACAATGTTGAACGGTGGAGTAGTGATTACAGTGCCGCTGGTTGACCGTTTGTCCGGATATGTGGGGGTTGTAAATGCAAATGATGGTGAGGATGCTGTAGGCAAGGTTAAAGTGATCTTTGAGACCTCACCAGCGGTATGTGCGGTTACTTGACACATTTGGATGCCTTTGCACAATTTTGAAGGGAGCGACCACTGTACAATGAGTTTCTCCTGTGTAGCTTTCGGTGGTGAAACGAAGACGGGTGTAGTTTGTACTTCCTTGTAGTTGGCAACCTCGGAGCTAACTTTGAAAGAGAAGCGAATCTCTGGATAGGCTATGATACAGTAGCATTTTAGCAGGTGTTCGATCTCTTTAATGAAGTGAGTCGGTGGCTTTCTGCTCAAGAACTGTCTTCGCACGGGAAGCGTACTGAAGATCTTGGTCACCACAATAGTTGTTCCGCATGGTGCAGCAACGCGTTGGAAGGGGACTGCGCATTGGCTAATGTCGTTCAGCCGAGGATTCATGGAGCTGTCAAATTCAATGGGGTATGTCTCCTCGCCTTCTGCAGTGTGATACTCGTGTGAATCAATTACCCACTGTAAAGCGGTTGCGTCATCTTTGGTTCTTGTGGTCACTTGGCACCCCCTTGCCACTCTCGAAATCAAATGAAGAGCCTAGCCACGGAATCCCAATTGCGACTGGTCGGATTCTTTAGAGGTGCAATTCGGTGCAAACATCAAGTGGATGTCATCTCTGTGTATTCCCCTACCGTTATCTGTCACGGAGATGTGATCCAGGCCGCCTGTCTGGGAATCCACACACACTGTGATAGCCGTGGCTCGTGCGTCGATGGCGTTGTCAACGAGCTCCCGAATGATTGACACTGGCGTTTCCACAGCGGCAAAAGCCTGAAATTGCTGGCATGCATGCTGGAGCTTTCTTATACTACTCGGCATCTCGGTAACGTCTCCACTCAGCTGCTGTCTCCCTCAAGATTCAAGATTTGAACTTCTGAAGGGCGAAGATGGGTTAACGTGGAGAAGACGCGCCCAGTCTCGCCTAAAATTCGCCGCGGGGAAACGAGATCTGAAAGGTAAACAAAGGAACTACCAATGTAAACAGGCACTAATCCCCTTGAGAGACGACCGAGATCGTCCTTTCGCTGAGTATATGGCTTATGGCTTTCCCCGTGTAAAGCAGTGATTCGGGAGTCAGCCAATAATCAATTCCCCGCTTCTCCCCTCCATCAACAACCCTGATAGTTCGGGTGCATAAGACCTGCAACTCTATGCTCTTCCTCATGTATGCCTCCGTTTTCGGTGAAGAGAGATCGTCGATGACTACATGAGCTCAGAGCTGTGATGGGAAACCCGGATGACACAGGTTGTCGTCACTCGAGATGTATAAATACCCCGTAACCCGTTAGTTTCTCCTTTTCATCTGTGTTTGGTCTAACTCATTGGTTCGTTCATCCATCAAGCTACCGCTCACAATGCGTATCACTCATTCTCTGTTCCCTCTGGTACTACTTGCCGTGCCATCAGTCGCCACAATCTCTGAGGAGCAGTATAGTCAACTCACCCAATTTGCTCAATGGGCCAAAGTCTCCTACTGCACTTTTGATCTGACATTCGATGAAGGTGAGTTGGCCGACGAATGTCCTCTCATGTCCTTCTGCAGAGATCGTCCTCAGGTCCAGTTGGTTGATGTCATCCGTCCAAACATTGCAGAGCTTGAAATCTCTGGATCCGCTTACGTTGCAGTCGATGAATCCAACAGTGAAATATTTGCTATGTTCCGTGGTTCTCTTTCTCTCGGTGACTGGCTCACTGATTTCACTTTTGCTCAGTGTGACTACGTTCCTTTCATTGACTCTTCCCTCACCGCTGACAAGCTTGCCTCTTGTGATGCTAACAATCCAGATGAAGTCAACTCTGTGCTCAATGCTAATGGAGACTCCAACGCATGTGTTGACTGCACGGTTCACTGTGGATTGTATATCGCATACTCGCAGTTCATGGAGCGTGTCTACGTCGCAGCCAAGCCTTACTTGGACCAAGGCTACAACCTCACTGTGTCTGGTCACTCCCTTGGTGGTGGGTATGCTCTCCTTGCCGGTTTGGACTTCAAATTGAAGGGTTACAACCCTCTCCTTGTCACCTATGCTTCTTTGATGGCTGGTAACCCGAAGTTTAATGCCTTCGTTGATGAGCAGTTTGGTACTGCTGAGAAGGATCAGGCTACCGCTGATGGTGAACCATTGGAGTACGGTACTTACGCCAGAGTGTACCAGACATCCGATATTGTTCCAAGACTCCCACCTGGTGATTACACCCACTCTGGTCTCCAGTTCGAGTTGACAACTTCCACTTTGACACAGACTGCTGATGAAGTGGAGTACAACGGTCCTTCAAACAACCAGGAGAACTCCGCATTCGAGTTTGATACCTCCAACATCCTAAACTACTTCGTTGTTCTTCAGCACCTCAACTACTTCACAAGACTGTCTTGGCCGTGTACAGATGCCCTGAACATCAAGAGAGATCAGGTTTGATCTGAACTAGAGAACTCGTGAGAAGCCATAACCGTATGACAACCAGTTATAGAGCTAAGGGAATATATCTACGTGCGAAAGTTTCATACTTCTAGATAGAAGTGAATAAATTGCCTGTACTCTAATCAGAATTGAGCCGGACCTACTCTTCGTATAGAAGCTAAGTATGTAAGCTGTCATGCGATGACGTCATAGGTAATCAATCCTCTTATTTGATCTCAATTACGGAATATTTCTATCAAACAGTCTCATTCTATGTTTTTCATGGCCATAAAAGCCTCAGATTCGAGCCTAAACAGTCTATAATGTCTGATTATAATACGTCTTCTTCCCAAAAGGCGACCACCATTTTTGTTTCAACAAGTCATCATTTTGAAAGTATCATGATTGACCCCATGAATTATAAACCTCTTTGAGCTAAAGAATGACCGATTATTCTGGGTTCTGAGCATTCTAGAGCAGTTATTATGCTATACAGTTTGTTAAACCATCGAGTTTTGGACTTCTGACGATAAGAAAAGCTTTTATCAAAGCACACAAAGGGATGCCCATGTGTTCTCATGCGCTGGAGCACATCGCGATGTCCAGGTTAACCCCTACAAAACATTAGAAACCCAAACACCTCATCACATCCAAACACCTTACGTACTAGAAACCGCGCGGGAACAACTTCAGACGCCACTCGCTTAGAGCATTCATGAAGTACCAAATATAATCACCTTCAATTGCTACCCACATAGTCATTACTAGAGACATAACCAAGGAGAATCACAATGCAGTACGTCGGACGAGCTTTCAGTTCAGTCTCGCAGACTTGGAACTCCATCAACCCCGCCACACTCTCCGGAGCCATTGATGTTATCGTCGTGGAGAACGAGGATGGAGAGTTGCAATGTTCTCCCTTCCACGTCCGGTTTGGTAAATTCCAACTACTCAGGCCGTCTCAGAAGAAAGTCGATTTCGTCATTAACGGTAAACTTACGAATTTGCCCATGAAGCTCGGAGATGGGGGAGAGGCGTTCTTTGTCTTTGAGGCATCCAAGGACATTGACGTCCCTAATGACCTCATCACTTCGCCTGTGTTATCAGCAACAAGTTCACCAGAATCATCGCCACCTTCGTCTCCAAGAAAGCTGGGATCACCGGGGAAGTCCCTATAGGAGCCTGAGCTTCTCGAGCTGTCCCAATCGACGCCAGATCTGAGACAAACCAATGGAAATACATCAATCTCATCAACGTCATCACCAATGGACATCTCATCAGCTATGAAGTCGTCACCTGAACTTGTGCGAAAAGTCCGTTCCAACTCTGATGCATCAATCGCCACTTCCCCAGCAGAGAAGTTCCAGAGTCTATCTAGAAAATTCACAAAGATCAACATCCCAACCAAGATAGACAACAATGGAGATTTGCTTCTGGATATGAACGGTTACAAGTCCAACGACCAAAACACACACGATGCAGAAGAACTGGTGAAGCAACTTCTCACTGAGGAATTTGGCGAAGATGTTGATGTGTCAGGATACATCAAGGAAGACGCAGAAACGGGTAACATCAAGATCTTCTCCACTGAGGATCTCGTATCGACAATGAGTCAGGAATCATCGATCGCAGACACACAGAGCCAGTACTCTGATGAAATAACAAACTCAGGTACAGTGCACTCTACCTCCACATCATCATCGTCATCATCATCGAATTACGTCAAGACTCTCAGACTTACATCGGACCAATTGAAGTGCTTGGACTTGAAACAGGGCGAGAATGACATTTGTTTCAGCGTGGATAAAGGGAAAGCACTGATCAATGCCAAATTGTTCCTGTGGAAGAAGAATGTTCCAATCGTCATCTCAGATATCGATGGAACTATCACCAAGTCAGACGCGTTGGGTCACGTGTTGACAATGCTTGGACGTGATTGGACCCACGAGGGTGTTGCACAGCTGTTTACAGACATCAAGGCCAATGGCTACAACATCATGTATCTTACAGCAAGATCTGTGGGATAGGCCGATTCCACAAGAAGTTACCTGAGAGGTATCGACTAGGCCGGGATGAAGATCCCTAACGGTCCGGTGATCCTGTCCCCGGATAGAACGATGGCTGCACTGAAGAGAGAAGTCATCCTGAAGAAGCCAGAAGTGTTCAAGATGGCATGCCTTGGCGATTTGAAGAAGTTGTACGGAGACCACGAGACTCCTTTCTATGCTGGGTTCGGTAACAGAATAACAGACGCACTCAGTTACAGATCTGTGGGAATCCCAAGTTCGAGAATCTTCACGATCAACCCAGAAGGTGAAGTCCATATGGAGCTGCTCGAACTCGCAGGATACAAGAGCTCTTATGTGAACATCAACGAACTGGTTGACCATTTCTTCCCAAGTGTGAAGGGCGAGGTGGTACACGACGAGAACTTCACAGATGTCAACTATTGGAGAGAACCATTGCCAGAATTGAGTGACTTGAGTGACGAAGAACTGGACTCATCTGCAAAGAATCCTATGAACGAATACAGTCATAACTTGACCATCAATGACGATATTGATGAAGACTACGACGAGAATGAGGATGAAGATTACCATGACGACGAACACGATGATTACTACGACGATGAAGAGGACGAGTACGAGGAAGAGGCCGAAGAAGATGGAGATTACACAGCAGAATCAGAAGCAGGATCCTACGATGACGAGGACGATGAGGTATATGACGATGAAGCTGATGAATTGGATGCTACTGATAACTTCACCGAGGAGGAAGATCTGGATAGCGAGCTCTTGGAGGAGAGTGAGAATGGTCTCCAGCCAATCGCAACTGGACTGAGCGGGCTTTCCATAAGCAATACCAAAGCCAGTGGGGATTTCATCAAAGCGAGTGAATTGGTCACAAAACAATCCAAATCTGAACTGAAGTGAGATTAGAGATCTTGATCTGTTTATTTGACGCGAAAACATGTTAGCATTTTTACGAGTCATCTGTAGGGTAACCCCAAAATTTCCCCGCGGCCGAAAGCCGGTCTGGACTGTGCGATGTGTCGAGCCGATCAAAAGCATCGATCGAAGTGTATCATAAACAACTGCAACCCATTCGATATTCCTAGTCTCGTGATATATATCTCGGTCTCGGAGTCGACATATATCAATATTCACCCACAAGAAGTCAATGAGACTGAACCTCAGAATGCTTTCGATGAGATACCTCACACGATATGGAGGCGACTGGTTAGTTTGTCTTCTTGCCCAGTTGTACGTTTTCACATTGGGGATCCGCACAAAGCCTTTCCTCAGAGAGTTCAACATCCTTGATCCTTCCATCCAGCATCCATTCGCTCTTCATGAACAAGTGAACGACTGGCAATGTCTATTGATCGCCTCGTGTGTCCCAGGTGTGATCCTGGTAGTACACCTGTTGTCTCGTATCAACTTCAACTTGAACAGACTTACACAGAAGGAATTCCATTTCGCTCACATGTCTGGACTGGGACTAGTCTTGAGTATCACCATCACAGGATTCATCACAGTGATTTTGAAGAATTGGATCTCAAGGCCAAGACCGGACTTTTTGGACCGTTGCAAACCAGACTTGAACGCTATTGTGGAAGGGAAGACTACATACACAACTGAGATTTGCACGGGTGTTGAGTCTATTGTGCTTGAGGGACTAAGATCCACACCTTCGGGACACTCTTCGTTGTCTTTTGCAGGACTACACTACATCACAATATGGCTCTTTGTCCAATACGATGTCTTCGCTCCACAGTTCCACGTATGGAAACTGTTTGCATGCACGCTTCCAGACTGGATTGCCGTTTGGGTTGCACTGAGTCGTACACAAGACTACAGACACCACTTTGGAGATGTGATGATGGGAGGACTACTCGGTATTGGGATTGCTCATCTCATCTGGAAGAAGATGTTCTCAGGGAAAGAGCCTGTCTATCTTCAGGAACCCGAACCTTCTTTACCTATGTATAACACTTTGGAGGCATGAATGTCGTCACTTACAAACTAAACTCTATTATCTATAAAAAACATACACAATGGATCATCACATAGAGCGAGAGTTGATCAGCTCTGCCAAGGTAAATGCAAAGTTTCTCACGTGGAAGTCATCAACGTCAACACTGTCAATGCTGGCGTCGCTGTTGAGTTCGATACTCACGGGGCCTGCTGGCTTGGGAACAGCACAGAGCCAGATTCTAGTCTTGTAGATCTTGAATAGCTCCTTGATCAAGCTTCTGAAGTCCAGTCTTTGGTCTGAGTGGTAGAAGAACGTCAACTTCTTTTGGTCAAACTGATACTCTGCACTCAAAATGGTCAACTTACCATTCAACATCTGCTGATTGGATATTTTCAGCAACGAGGTCTTCAGCGCTTTGATCTCTTCACTTAGCTTGAAATGCAAGTTACCCACCTCTTGGAAAGTGGCAAACCGCAACACTTGCTTTGTAGGGATCTGGAATTGTGTATCGTCATCCAAAATTCCCTGGCCTTTGACGAGATCAGCGACAGTGTTGCTAATACCATTCTGTGGAGCCATGTTGCCGTATGAGATGGATTTGGTGTGCTGTCTCTTCTTCAAGTAATTCATCAAGATTGCAACATCCAGTGTAATGCAAGGGTCAAGGACATACACCATGTCTTTACCTCGATCACCGTCCACAATGGCCACGTCATTTGGTTGTAGCCTGATGTTGGTGTTGATTGGAGTTGATAGTATCTCAAATTTACCAGACTTGGTGAGAACAAGAACCAACGGTTTGATCAAACTGAACATGTTGTTCAACTTCTTGAGATGGAGGATGACCTGCTTCAAGAATGGATCAGACACTGCTTGGTGACGAATACCCTCATAAAGTCTCTGTGCACTTTCAACAGCATAGTAACCCTTAGAGCCAGTGAATGCCTGTTGTAGGTAAGGCGAAGAGATGATGAAGTTCCCCTGTAGAAGTAAGCCGTTGTCAAGTTCCACAACGCTCCCGGCACTCATAGATGGCTACAGAGGAGCACCTCCACCGTAACTGTATGGGACTCTTGAGTTGTGCTGGTGTTGTCCACTAACACCGTGATGGGTCTGAGGACGCTGAGATGTCTCAGCAGAGTAGTTGGAGTTGATTTGGATCGATGGACGTCTTGACAGGAAGTTCTGTTGCAGGTTGAGGTTGTTACCAAATACGTCAGTTTGGAACGTTGTAGGCATTGCGAATGGGTTCTGTTGGATCGGCTGTTGTTGGTAAGCGTGTGTATATGAGGCTTCGGCTGCAAAAGATGGTCTTCTGGAGTTGATGGATGAGACTCCACCTTGTAACTCCAAAGGCAGATGAAACGCGTAGTCTTGTGATTGGGATGTACTTTGGGTCTCATAAGAATGCATCAGTGATGGGGACTCAACTGAGTCAAGGAATTGAGCATACTTGGGGGACTGGGATAGACCATTCAATCTGGCAATTAGCGCATCTGGAGACAGGACTTGGTCCGATGATGGTTGGCTGGCGGGGACTTCTCCGAGTCCGAAGTCCTGTAAAACCTGGGGTTGCGTCAGTGGCACCTTTGGCTTCCAAATGTTAAATTCCGGGTTCATGTGGTTTGGATATGAATTTCAGTAGTTTGGGACTGGGAAATATGACTTTGAGGGAGAGGAATATGGAAAAGGGTGCGCGTAGATATATGTGAGTGTGTGGGGTTTGATTTCTTTTTCCTTAGGCGCGTGATCACCCGGATGGCGCACAATGATGGGAGCTGAAGTTATATGACTTTGCTGGTAATATGACAACGATGTGAGCTCTGATATCAAACGTATCTTTGGGTTACCGGGATAGGAAAATGCTGATATATTGCACTGCGGATAGAACAATAGCGGACTCTTGATCCAAAGGTGTGGCGGAATTTGGAGATGTGGCGAGATCTAATGAGCTGGTAGTGCGACTTCAGGTACGTAGTAGTCTGTGAGATGTTGTGAGGAAGAGCCTGTGACGACCGATGTTCTATAGATGGCTCTTGTAGCTGGTAGATGGCTCTGATCAGTGGTTACTTATTGATTTCTGTGACTGTGGAGTGTATGAGTAGATGGCAGGATTGTTTTATGTCTAACCATAAATCTGTAAAAACCTGGGGCACGCGAATTTTCCTCGACGCAAGTGCAGGATCACCCGGTTGGGGCAACAATTTGTGGGGCTGCCGATGCCTTGGAGGCTGGAGCCAATAGTGTGAGGAGAACGGTTGCCGTAGCCTAGGGGAAAAACCCGAAAGATGACCCGGGACCCGGCAGTTTTCGTACGCTTGCAGTGGCGGAGAATCGAGATGACTCCATGAAAAGTGATCACACATGATGTCATGACACACGTTATAGTCTTCATGCGAATCTTGTGAAAATAGAGTGGTTCCGCGCGACCCCGTTTTTGACGCTTTTTTGAAAAACCCATAGTTAACTTTTTGACATGGCAAAAAAAATATGCGGGCCTCGGAATGGAGATCTGTGCGAGATATGTAGCCTGGCGCTCTTGAATCCAGCCTCCGAGTGAATTTTGTCAAAAAGTTTTTGACATTTTTCAGAGGGGCTCGAGCTCACCAACCTTGAGACTCAGGACAGTGGTAATCCTTTTAACAGAGACGTTGCATCATATAATCATGAGCGAAGCCTATTTCAAGACAGAATCAGGCCTGAACCTAACGGTCCAGGACATCTTGAAGGTTTTCAAGGACGTGATCACCAGCCAGAAGGTGGATATGTCTGACCTACAAGTTCATTTGGAGGAGCTTACAAAGATGACCTCTCAAGCCAAGAAAGAGATACCTTCACTCAAACGCAAGGTTGCCACAGCAGAAGCTGAATACGACAGCTTCAAACGCTTCTGCAGTTCAGTCATTGATTTTCCACAGCTCGGCTTCCTGGAGGAGCTCGACGACGATTTCGATGAAGCCGAAGACGAAGATGAAGAACACAACCGCCAGGATGGACCAAAGTCGCTATTCAGACAGAGACGAGACGGTGCTCATGATGGTCTACTACAGCTGGATAAGCTGAAAGAAAAAGACTGTTACCGTTTCTGCAGAATGTCTTGTGCTCAGATTGACACTATTTGTGACCTACTGGGTCTACAAGATGAGGAGAATGAAGATATCTTACGCTGCAAATCTTACAGCTCCACTCCAAGAGAAGTACTCGCGGTTACCATGCACCGTCTTGGTCAGCCCGGTACTCCATGGCTTATGAGTACCCTGCTGTTCCACCGAAGTCAGTCCCAATTGTCAACGATGTATAACAACACCATTGAGTTCATCCACCAGAACTATATCAGCGGCATACTGTTTGCCTCGCATATTTTGGACAAAGAAACAATCGAAGAATGGAATAAAGCAATCAACTCGAAGTATTCCACCGATGTAGTGTACGACAATCTATACTCATTCGTTGATGGTACTACATTTGAGATATCCCGACCATCAGGAGAACACGCCGAACAGGAACGACTCTTTGACGGTAACCACCATTGCCACGCCGTTAAAGTCCATGGTGTTAATTCACCCTGTGGGTTGATTTGGAGTGTGTCCAAGGCCTACCCTGGTCGTTATCACGACCAGAAGGTTCTGGCACGCTCTAATCTCCTACCAAGATTGAACAAAGTGATCCCGGATGATCTGAAAAGTCCAAGTGGTCATCGATTGGCACTATTTGGAGATAAGGGTTACAGTGCTGACGGAGAAGGATTGTTGGTGACAGCTGATAAGCTACACCAAACACAATCCAAGGAAGATCAACGAGGTCTGAAGGACAAGAACGTGGCCCTTTCGCATCTCAGGATCTGTAATGAATGGGCCTTCCACGAACTGAACTCAAGATTTCCTTTGATCTCCAGAGGAAGGCTCAAGAGTAGAGCCCAGCACATTCCAGAAGCTATATATGCTTCAGTGTTTTTCACGAACCTACATTTGCTATTGACAGGTCACAATCAGATTTCGCTTTACTTCGGTTTGAAACCCCGAATATCCGCTGAGGATTATGTTGAAGGATGTAAGAGGTTGACAACAGAAAGATCTGCTGCTGTTCAGTCTGCAGCCAACGATGGCACGTTTATGGAGCAGGACCACGATGTGCTAGTCGAGGATGATGGAGAGGATCTGTGAATCTATTAGCTATATAGACAAGCCTGTGTAAAGTGTATATGTCAACAGGGGATCGTCACATTTACAACGTATCTTCAACTGGATTGACATCAGCCTCAACAACCCATTTTCCACTCAAATAAGACTTTGTGATTCGCATTAGCTCAAGAATCATTGTCTGGTCCAAAGTATTGTTGTCTTGCAGCTGCTCGTTAGCTTTGGCATAGAACTCGTGAAGCTTCTCGTGTTCTTGTCGGGCCTTGTGTAGAGATCTTTTGACAGCGGTTCGTGCAGAGATCTCCTTTTCTAACCGCCCAATTGATAATTTGGCTTCCTTTATCTCCTTAGCCCACTTGTTGACTTTGTCTTGAGCAGTTTTCAAGTTGTCAGCGATGGAAGAGTGTGATTGCGGTTGGGTTAACCTTGATGCCTGTTGTTCAAACTCATCAGCCGTCAGATCGACACTTTTCAAGAACACGATGGAGCCAGTTTCCTGTCTTGTGAACCCTTCTCTCAATAGACTTCCTGTCAGCGCTTGTAGTTCCTCGTGTTTACCCTGTACGATGGATTTGGCAAGCGGTTGGTTGTGGTCATCATCGTCTTCACCGTCAGACTCGTCACTGAGAATCGAACGTTCTTGATCACGTTGCTCTGACACACATAGCTGTTCTCCAAGATCTCTTGTGGCTGTTTCCAATGCATTCAATAGGGACGATGTAAGGCCAGATTGGGTAGTGATTGCGTGTCTTCTTTGCTTGTAGATCTTCAAACCTTCTGACGCGTATCCATTCAAACGGCGTCTGACTTCCTTGATGGCGAGTGGTGCATACCGTGGATACTTCTTCACGAAGTCTTCGTACGTCTTCTTCGATTTCGAGAGATAATGTGGACCCTTTGCACCCCTTGTGTAGACTTTGTTCTTATAAGCTTCGTTGCACAAGAAAATCACTTCCTTGTCGTCAAATCTCAGCTGCGTTTTTTGGGTGTCAGTGCTTATTCTGGAGCTTGGATCAGCCATATCAAAGACCTACCCGGTCTCCAGGACAGCTTGAAGTGGTCTTGCCATTCTTCGTTGGTGAATTAGACAAAGAGTGGGTTCAAGAGTTGAGGGAAAGGAGGGAAAGGGGGGATGGCCACGGTTTTATACGTTTGATCAACGGCGCGCTCCTGGATTTCTTCCTCAAGATCCGAGGGCGCGTTTACCAGGTCGGATCTACGAAAGGCTCAAAGCTTTTTGACACGCACAATTTTGATTTTTCGTGCGCGTACCAAAAAGTTGAAAGTCGAAAACAACGTGGTTGCGGAATCGCTCTAATGATTAATATCATACGTTATCTTGTTCTGTGGGACCCTCTGTCAGCCGTGCTATAGTATATGGAATCTGGATTTTGACACTATCGATATATCAAGTACGCCTCCATATCACCAACTCCCCAATCTCCATGATATGTCACACGAACCCTGAGTCCAGACCCTGGTTGTGGCATACACGGCCTTACAAATCATAGACATCATTGATCACGCAATTCGAGTGAACCACCTGAGGGCACAAAACAGGGATGAAAAGTACGCGAGTCATTCAAAATCAACAATTGTCTCTTCTAATATACAAACATCATCCCCCGATGACGTTACTATGGTACATGATAGGGATTATATAGCTGGATAACAAAGCTCAAGAGGGGGGAAGATAGGCATCAGGCAACATCTATCGTAATCAGCTTCGAGGATTCAACGCGGCAAAGAAAGCAAGCAGGTCATTAGGTCATTAGAGGTAGAAAGGGGTTCATCCAGAACATGCAGAGAGGGTGTGTGGGTAGGTAGAGTGTAGTGGGTTCACATGGCAAAGGCAAGAACGTTCTCGTTACTCAAGATACGCTCAATCTGGTCGACAAGTGCGTTGAAGGACTTGGTAGATCCCTTGGTCTTCTCAAACATCAGACTGGAACCCTTCTTGCCGTAAGTACCAACCACAACTCTGAACTTGGCCTTTCTCAAACCCAACTTGTTGTTCTTCGAGATCTCACCGGTGATGACCATAGCAGAGGCTCTGGCTTCAACGTTCTTCATTCCCTCACTCTTCCATCCAGACAACAACTGCTTCAAAGTGATGAACATCTCCTCTGGGACGCTCACAGTGTTCAACGTTCTGATGACCGGCTTGGAACCACTGAAGATTCTCATGAAGGCGTTTGGCTCACGCTTGGCACTGTCACCTTCAAGCTCAGACATCTCTCTCTTGCCCTTGGACCACTTTCTGAAGAAGGAACCGCCGCTACCAGAGCGTTTGTTGTTCTGAGAGGCAGTGATGTCAGCGAGAACTGGCTTCTGGTCAGATGGTGGAGTGACCTTTGTGGTGGAAACGGAGCCACGTTCTTCACGCTTTGGTTGTGGCTGTCTGGTCTTTGGCAAGACACTTGGAGCACGAGGTTCATCTTCTAGCACATCGAACTTGGACTTTGGTGGGACAGGTGGTGACACAACGTCAGGCAAAGTAGGAAGCTTGACGGCCTTCTTTGTACCGGTGTTACCATCCTCAACAGTGACAACGATGCCATTGTCAGATTCTTCCTGTTGCAAGGCAGTCAATCTGTCAGCGAACGACAATCTCAAACCAGAGTTCTTGGAGTAAGAGGTGGTTGTAGTGTCAGGGGTGTTCTCTTCCTGGATATCAGAAACGTCACCGGTGTTGTCCTTGCTGTTGTCATCTTCCTCGGTCTCATCCAACTCCTTCAACTTAGAGGCCAAGTCGGCGAACGACTCTCTGGTGGAGTAGATGGACAGCACCGAGAGTCTCTTGTTGGAGGCAGAGTACATTCTGGACTTTCTTGTCACCTGTGGGATCTTGACTTCCGCAATAGTCTTTGGCCCGGAGTAGTCAGAGTCGGCAGTTGTGGTGTTCAATGGAACCTCTTCCACTTCAGTGTACACACCAGAGGACTTTCTGTTCGAAGAAGAGTAGCGACGAGTGGTGTCAGATCTGTTGAGGGCAGAGTCATCAGCCTGGTAAGTGGAGAGAAGATCTTGCTTCTTCTTCTGAGTGGAAGCACGCTTGATGGCAAGGTCGAATCTGGAACCGAGGAATCTGGATCTTCTGATGGCCTGGGTGACATTATCCCCGTCATCATAGAGCATGGTAGTAGGAGCCCAGTCCTCGACGTTGAAGTTGAGACCAGGATCCAATCTGGACTTTGGTCTGGTAGCGAAGGGGTTGGTGGAGACTCTCTTCTGGATACGAGCGATCTCGTCCTTGTCAAGCAATGCGGAGTCCCTGTTGTTACCAACGGCACCCGGACCGGAGACGGAACGGGTCTTGGAGGAGCTGATTCTTGGTTCAGCATCGAGCTTAGCCTGTTCATCTTCCTGGGCGGCAAGTTGAGCAGCAGCCTCTTCTTCCAATCTAGCCTTCTCAGCCTTCTCCTGCTCGAGTCTCTTTCTCTCAGCCTCCTCTCTCTTCTTCTGCTCTCTGAGTTCTCTCTCCTTGCGCAACTTCTCCTGTCTCTCAGCTTCCAACTTGGCCTCCAACTCAGCCTTCTTTCTTGCCTCCTCTTGTCTAATCCTCTCGTACTTCTCATGCTCGAAGATCTCATCACAGAGTGTGGCGAAGTCCGATGACGTTCTCTTGGCTTCACGATCGATGGTGACCCAGTCGTTGTCATCGGCCAACTTGGCATACACGGCGATCAACTTGGTCGTGATGGAGTTTCTCTTCATCATGGAGTTTCTCATGCTTCTTCTCTTGTTGGTGCCCATCGTGGAGTTTCTGATGGATTGACGAGACGAGCCTTGAGACATGGTCTGTTGTTGTTGTTGTTGCTGATATGTGCCGTGGGTTGGAATGTTCATTGTTTCAGCCTGTTGAGCAGACTGAGCACTAGTGGCAGCATCGTACACGTGTCTTGGGATAGGAGGCTGTTTCTGTGGAGAGACAGACTTCAATGGAGACTCAGACAAGGATCTGCGCTTGTTGTTGAAAGAAACAGACTTTCTGTGAGCAGAGGAGACAGATATCACCGAGCGTCTGTTGTTGGACTTTCTAGGGGTGTACTGTGTGCTGTTGGAGGAAGTCGATCGGGATGAAGGGATCTGCTTGTTCACAGACTTGGCAATGGACAAGGATCTGATGAGTGAGGAGTTGTTGTACTGGTCGTGCTTGTACTGCAAGAGGAGGAAGTAGAAGATCTTCTCCGGGGTGGACTCCTTCTTGAGCAGTGTGTCAACAATGTCCTCCTTGTCTCTACCATGCCAGAGAATCACCAAGTTCTGCAAGATAGACTCGTCCACATCGGCTCTGGACTTGATCTGCTCGAGGTAGGTGTTTGGCTTTGGCTGTTCGGAGAGTGTCTTTTGATCCACAGGGGAGATTGGGTACTTGAGAAGCAACGGATGTGAAAGGACATCGTGTGTCTTGATTCTGCGCTCGGTGTCCACAGTGAGCATCTGGGTAATCAAGTCCTGAGCCTCAGAAGAGATGTCAGTTGGCATTTCGAAGTTACCAGCCTGAACTTTCAGCAAGAGACCTCTGATGTTCTCATCATCAAAGGGAAGTCTTCCTGTGAGAAGAGCGAACAAGATGACACCACAAGACCACACGTCACTCTCGAAACCGTGGTACTGCTTACCAGAGACGATTTCAGGAGCAGCGTAGTGAGGGGATCCACAAGAAGTCTCGAGCATTCTGCCGTTGCTCTCCAAAGCAGCCATACCAAAGTCTGCAATCTTGATGTTGTGATCGTGGTCAAGCAGCAAGTTCTCAGGCTTGAGGTCTCTGTGACAGATTCCAAGAGCGTGGCAGTAGGAGGCACCCATGATGATCTGTCTGAAGTAACGAACAGCCTCGTGTTCTGGCAATGGGCCTTTTTCCAAAAGCAGGTCGAATAGTTCACCACCTTCGACGTATTCGAGGATCAAGTACAGGGACTTGGAGGTCTCCCACACGTCGTAGAGTCTGAGGACGTTTGGGTGGTGGAGCAGCTTCATGATGATGATCTCTCGTTCGATACCGTAAGCCAATCCAGCAGCGTCACGGCCCATCTGTTCAGCTTGTTCGAGAGAACTGAGGGCAGATTTGGAGACGACCTTCACAGCAGCTCTTTGACCGGTGGACATATGCTCAGCAAGAAGAACACGGCCTGTGGAGCCAGTACCCAAGGTCTTACCGAGTCTCCAAGGACCGATCTTGTTGATGGGTGACGCGTTGTTGAAAGTGGCGGACGATAGCATAGATGATGCCACTGAGGGTTGTCTTGAATGGTATGACATGGTGGTGGTGGTGGTATATGCTCGTGTATCTCAGTTCCAAAAGGGAGCGTAGTAGCTGTGTGAAAGGTGTATGAACAGAGGGGGTAGCTATAGCTCGTAGATGATCAAGGGGGGTAGTGGGTAGAGAACGACGGTAGTTGGGTAGTGAGGTGGTGAGCAATTGGATGGACAATGAGTTGTTGAGGGTGGAAGAAGAGGAGTGACGATGAGTTGATAGGATTTTTTCCCTTTGAAATTCTAGCATTTGGCGATTACACGTCTACGAGTTCTGCGCGTTCTAATTAGCACCTGGAAGGGGTGTTGTCTCTAAACTAGTAGACGCGTCCCATCTGAGTACTAAATGATCAGCATATAACCGCAGTAACGGTTACGTAGCTTTGACGCATTGGGAGGTAAAATGGTGCGGGTTTTCCCGATCCATCGCTCATGTTAGACCAGATTGGGCACTTTTTGAGGCACAACGGGCAGAGCCGACGCGCTGTATAGATTAATTGTTTACATTGGGCTGCAAATTCCAACTCCTTCCAAGAAAGCGAAGGGCCTGACACGTTAATTTTACGCGTCCGGATTCGCGAAACCGGCAGCCGACGCGAAAAATTTCTCCAGTCTAGTTCTGAAAGTCCCGGACGCGAAAAGTTATGGACTAGAATTCAAACGCGCGAGAAGTTAACTATGGCAGAGAATGGGAATGGGAATACTAGTGTGTGGTATTACTCTAGTACGGTGGTTTATCAGAATGAAGATCACGACGAGCTGGAGTTAATGTGCACGTAATTACTAATCGGAACTTCTCAAATCATATGTAGTTGCTATCACAATCTACCTTTGTCGTACCAATCAATCATCTTAATCAGAAAGTTGGACTATAGAATTTCAAATCCCTTCTGTCTCTAGGCTTGTAGACAAAACCGCGACTCGACTACGACATCTACAAGCAACTCCGTTACGTTCAGTCATCTTCATCAATTAGCTAAACGTACGACATCACCGTATTGTACAAAAGAATTTCACATGCAACAGTGGCACAGCCACTAACCACTAACCACCCTCTTCAGAAAGAACCACCAATCTGTAGTTATCACTTGTTAGTATCCCGGTTTGTTAATCAACTCGCGAGCAATAGTTCACTTACCTGTTCCTGGTGAGCCTCGATAACATCACCATCCTCCAAGTCCAAGTCGTCTGGGGTGTGGTCGGCGTTGACTCTCTGACCCTCGGACAAGAATCTCAAAGAGGAAAGGGCCTTACCTTGTCTCTTAGCAAAGGCCTCCATAAGTCTCTTCAAGGGCGTTGATCTTTTGATCTTGAAGAAAATCTCAGATGTACCATCCGACACTTTCAAGTTGATGTGGGTCTCTGGCTTGACGTCTGGCTTCTGCTCGTCGATAACTGGCTTCTGCTCTTTCTCGGTGTCGGACATTTTCGTTTGGTATGTGTGGATTGAGGAGATGGTTCCTGTGGTGTTGCAAAGTGGCAAAGTCAAGCTCTCATTTTGATCTTCTGTGATCACTTCGAAAGACGCGACCGCGTTTGTCGTTGTATATGGGAGGTGCAGGGCTCATAACAGGTGAGTAGGGTGACCCCACTACTTACACTATCCGCAATCATTTGAGCTTTGATACTACCTAATTACTTTAACGAGCATGAATGAATCCTTGATACACAAGTGACAATCTTAGACACCAGATCCTCAATCAAAGCTTATGTTCATCTCCAAAGGGGTCTTTGTATGGGAACCCGTACACTCTGCGCTCATCACTTGTGAGCTTCCGAGGGGGACTGATGTCAGCCTTATGAATTGAACCATTCCTCAGCTGACCAGTCCCATACAGCTCTACCTTCTCATTGTGACCTAGGGTAGAGGCATCATCATCATTATTATCATGGTCCACATCTGGCACTGCTTCAGAGGCAGCGGCGATAATTGCTCCTATAACCACCTGTAACAACCAAATACCCAGTAGACCCAATGAGATCCAAGCTTCAAGCTTTAGTCCTGATTTGTAGGACTTGATGGTCATCTCCAGCACGTTAGTCATAAGCTTCTCAGCATTATCCAACAAGCCATCTGTGGTGTCATCCAGACCTCTCTTGGACAAACTGCTGATGGTTCCATTTGAAGATGTAGACGAGCCATTCAGCGCAGAGGTCAGATACTCATCTGATACACGAGGCAACGTCACTTCAGCCTGGTCATGTACCCATGTCAACCCTTGTTCAATCTTGAGTAGTTTGTCTTCAATGACACACCCAACAATGGTCTTCACTGGGGAATACAGTATGGTGCCATTGAATGCATCTGCAATGACCTCATTCATCTCATCGACAAACACGGATATTGTATCGTTCACAGCATCAGTAGTGGTCTTGATCCATCCAAACAGTTCATCGTTCATCTCGGTTTCTCTGTCCTCAAGATATAGGTTTGTAGACGTTGTCCAGTTGTTGATAGAATCTGTCACTTTGGAAGAGATATTTGAAGCGATGTCATCAAAGGGCGTGTCCTATTTGGTGACTCCTCTTTGTAATGCCAACACGATAGCCAATTGCAACAGCACACATAAGAAGCCAGCAAGGGAAAGCCCCAAAACGACCGAAGCCCGTGAGGAAAGGACATATGAACAAAACCATTGTATCACAGTTTGTTTGGACTATGACTTCCCGGCACCAACACGAGACACCATCTAAGCAGCTTTGGTAGAGTACCTGTTGTAAGTCTGCTCATACACCAAGATCGGGTCTTGCTCTTTCATACTCTGTGCTTGAGCACTTAGACTGTCCTCAAGGTTTTGCAGTCTGGACCAGCGCCGATACTCTGTGAACACCACTGGGACAATGACCAAGAGAGCAACCACGACCAAAAAGACAACCATGATAGTGGCAATCTTATGAACAATTTCTCCAAGATCACTGTAAAAGGCCTCAATAGCATCAGAGTTGTTGGCACAAATCTGTAAATCCTCCAGAGGCGAAACATAGAGATTCTTAGAAGTGCTGTTGGAGATCACAGTAGTGTTTTCTATCTGTTTTTTCACGTAGCTGAACGGAAGGCTGATCAATTCTTCTGTCTTGTTCTTCACAGTGGCGAAATCAGGGGTATTGTTCCTCAAAGACTCCAGTTTGGTATTCACAGAACTTGGGATTCGAAGATCTTTCAGGGCAGATACCGTCAAGTTGACCTTATTGAAAGATGACTCTGCATCGTCATCATCGTCGTCACCATCGAAGAAGTCCTTAACCTCGTCTGCAGCACTGATCACCTTATTGATGATGTTGGAAAGGTCTCCCAGTCCATCCTCGATCTCATCGGTGACATCAATCAGAGTGTCGTTGACCCAAGATATGATTGACTCTGTAGTATTAGTTGCAACATCAACAGCTCCATCAACAGCAGATACCAACACACACGCATACGTTCCAATGACCATTTCGAGTCCAAAGATGATCAGATTCTGTACACCAGTGAGCATCAGTTGTAGTGCATCCACAGTCTTCTCGTTAATCTCATCCACACTTTTTTCAATCATGTAGTTGGCAGATTTCGAAAG
This sequence comes from Petasospora meyerae, assembly GCA_030462915.1. NCBI lineage: Eukaryota > Fungi > Ascomycota > Saccharomycetes > Phaffomycetales > Wickerhamomycetaceae > Petasospora > Petasospora meyerae. The sequence continues at coordinate 671 of JAKVQR010000169.1, read as the reverse complement.
ATAATGAGGTATCGATACTGCACTGCTGGCAGCTGAGTCGATAGTGGGACATGACTTCAGAGTGTAGAATTCGGCAGTCTTCAGTGATGACTTGATGGAGTTGGCAAAGATAACAATTTTTATGGCCATGAGAATCAGGACGATAGTGTTCTTATTGATCCATACTTGGGAGAGACGATCTCGTAGCTGTAAATATGGCTTGAGCTTCATGCTGATGGTTTGATAGTCTTTTCAAGATGGAAACACATCGAGGTAGAGGGAGAGAAGGTTAGGAAAACATCTTGTTTTTACTTATTTGGGTGATTGAAAATACGCTCATCTTCGACTGTATCGTATTGGTCTCCAAGCTGTTTGAGTTTGGGTTTATTTTGGTAGATTGTGGGATGTTGAGGTTCGTTTCTGTACGTTGCGCGTAAGATGAAACGGACCCGAAACATCGTACAGCTTATTTGTGTGGGGCGGATTTGGGGAAAGAGAACGCAGGGACTTGGACAAAGAAAATGATGACGTACCGAATCGCCGATTGACACTGAGATATTAATGCTACATGACATATGTCCTTATGAAGTTCTGTGCCTGTCTAGTATATATCACACGAGGTGTTCCTGTTATCAGAGGTTGTCACTGGCCTTATCCCCGATCCCCGATCTGGGTGACACAGCTCATGGGGG